>CAKAOH010020730.1:0-55453 GCA_916701665.1 Sebastiscus tertius
CCCCACACTCCCCACCCCCTTTCTCCTTCTCCTTCCCTCCAGCTCTCCCCTCCCCATTCATCCTCCCCTCTCTCCACTCTCCCATGGAGAGTTTGTCATCAGAAGACTAAAGCTCTGGGCTCAGCATTTTTCATTTTTCAGTCAGGCAGGAGAAAAGACTCCTAACAGGCATTGATTAGTGGGGGACAGCCCCGGCCTCATGAAAAGCAAACTGTCGATACGGGCGCAGCATCTTCACATTGGAACAAACGAGGCCCGTCGCTCCCCAACGCTCATTCCACTCCACTTAACACATTTTATTGACAGCCCCTGTTTTCCTAATGAAATGCTAAATATATCTCCCTCGGCTGCGGCGCGCTGGCAGCCACTGTTATGGAGATGGAGAGAATGAGAGCGCAATGTGACAGACACACTCTCACACACACATATGTGCACACAAGTTAAAATATAGATGCACTCTCACACACACACACACACGTAGGGAGTGTTGAATTAAACAACCACGCTCCTGACCTTTTTGTCCCCTCTTATCAGCGATCCTTCAGCGTGGAAGTGATCGGCTCGCTAGATATACACAATCACTTGACATTTTTTTGTTTTATTTCTTTGTTTGCTTTAATTAAATGCCAACTATCGAGATTTATTTAAGATTTAACATAGAGATGTACCTTCCTGTCGAGCTCATGACACCGAAATAAAGGCTATTTGACTGCAACTTACAATAAAAAAACAAGTTCTTGATGATTTCTTTAAATATATAATTTTAAAAGTTTGAGCTGTATTGAATGTTTTTAAGGTGTGGGTACTTGTTGTTTTGCTGTTATTGTCGTTAGTAGTTCATTTTAGTTTTTTTTTAATAGTTTGCTTGTTTTACTTTTATTTTTTGTTAAATTTTTGACTTGTAATTTGTTGTTATTATCGTCATTAGCAGTTTTATTCTTGTTGATTTATTGTTTTTTTTATTTAGGTTGAAGTTTGTTTGTCATTTGTTATTATTGTTGTTAGCAGTTTTCTTGTCGTTGATTTGTTTCTTGTAGTTTTCTTGGTTTTTTTTGGTTACATTTTTGACTTTGTTGTTATTATGGTCATAAGCAGTTTTATTGTTGTTGATTTATTGTTTCTTGTAGTTTTCTTGTTTTTATTTAGTTTTTTGTTAAATTTTTAACTTCATTTTGTTGTTATTATTGACATTACTAGTTTTATTGTTGTTGATTTATAATTTTTTGTTTTGTTTTGGTTGAAGTTAGTTTGTTTTTCTTTGGATTTTAATAATTACATATTTGTTTTTACATTGTGATGTAGTGTTTTTGTACGGACCCCAGGAAGAGTAGTTACTACCGGATGGGGACTCCGGGTAAATAAATAAAAAAATAAATAACAGTCAAGTACCTAAACCAAAAGTAATCTAACGTACACACTCTGATTTATAGTTTAAGCTCTTGAATATTTTCAACTATATATTTCCTTTAATTTCCACTTTAAGGTTGAAAAAAAAATCGTATTCAACATTTATCTTGTTCCAGCTTTACATTGACGCCATATATTGTTTACACTGAGTGAAATTAAAATCCTCCATCAAATAAAAGTATTCTTGATGTCTTCCCACATTTCCCTAAAATTCTGCCGAAAATGTTTGATATACCTGGAAACATTTTTTTTGTCTCCACTACAATGTAAAATAAAGTTCTGTGGGTTTGAACAGTGTTTAGCTGCACTGCATCAGTTCATAGCAACATAGCAACAGTGTGATTGAGGAGGTCAACTCTACCTGAGTTGGCGAGGGCGATGGCTTTGAGCGTGACAAACTCCTCCTTCTCCATGCGCAGCTTCTTGTAGCGTCGGACCAGCGGCAGGATGGCGACATGCAGGTCCAGCAGGCCTGAGATCCTCGCCTGCTCCTCGTCCACCACGTAGTCCTCTGCGTACACGATCTCGTCCTCGCAGGGCAGCGAGCGAAACACGATGCTCAGCACCAGGATCTCCATCCAGGCGCTCTGCAGTAGACTCATCTGGTCGGCCAGCGAGAGAGTGGAAAAACCTGCAGGATTGAAAAGAAAATGTGTTGGTTTTTTTTTGGGAGTTTTTCTTTCCAGGTATTGCTGCAGTCACACTGTATAGCAACATGACGAATCACCAGATAAACCCATTAACCTCACAGCACTGTAATCGGCCGACTCAAGTCCTCAATATGTTTTATGGGCTGTGCATACAGCCCTGTATAATCCCCGGAGAAGTCCAACTTGAAACAGAGGCCGATGACTGTATGTGGTGGCTTAAGGGAAGAACATAAATCAGTCAAGTATGGAGGCCTTTGAAACATGAGCCGGGCTGCTTCAACCATCAACCGTCGACAGTCAGCCCTCTGCAAGCCTCCACGTAAGCACATGAGACGCCGCTTAGTGAGGACAAATCCACTCTTAAACCTAACCATCTCTTATTCTGGTCATGGGAGAAAAGACAGGATACTAAATTAATTCTTCTTCATAACAAAAAACATGAATTCTGGATTTTAAAATTGACTAAAAGGGACGTTAGTCACTTGATTATTATTTCTGGTTTGTGTCACCATATGTCATAATATGAAGTTATCCATCAAATAAGTTGCAAAACTCTTCTCCAATATAGCGGGTTTTATCACACTTTGCTGTTATGCTTTGTTGAATATATTCAATTCTGTTTGGTCAATCACAGCGTTCTACGGTATGTTATTATTATTATTTCTTTATAGCAGACTGTCGCTATGTATAATAGACCGTTGCTATGGACGCAGTTCTGATCTTGGACTCTGGAGGACCATTTTTGTGTCAAATTATTGATTTCTTAAGTAAGTAGCCGTGTAATAAGTGTGATAATGTACAGCCAGTAGGTCATTGTTGTGAAATAAATCCCTTCAGGGCGATGCAGGACGTCGGGTGAAGCATCGCCCTGTCTGGGTTTATTTTCGCTGTACATTATCCCTTCCTCATTTCTCATTTCTCATTTTTTGTCTATTAGGCCTTCATCAGAGTTGTTTCTTTCTATAACGTTAATCAATTAGGTACTTTAAGCCTGAAAGGATTAAATCAGGAGCTATATTTGAAGCCATTTTTGTAGAGTTTAATGGATTTTCTTAAAGGATATAGTTTTTATTTACTAAAAATATAATATATTTTCGTTTTAGTTTCAGTTTTAGTTTATTATAATAACCCTGGTCACACGATTAATTGATGAACTACATATAAAGAAACCTCAGATACCACCCTGATGAAGGAAAGATGGCGGAAAACGTTTGGGGAATAAAGCACAGTGCATTTAAGAGGAGTTACTGATCTGCACCCTGTGTGTGAGCTGGTTATAACATGAAGTTATGTCAGTCATAAACATAATTACTGGAACTCTCTTTAAAAGTATTTAAAAGAGTTTCAATCCAGCAAAGGTGAGACAAAACCAAAACATATTCAACCCGATGGGACACCTTCTTGATCCTTTTGTCTCTCGTGGTCAACCTTCTGCACTCGAGATAACAATCCATCCCAGATCTCGAGGTCGAGCCGTCAACTCTCTTCTCTAACGTTCACACACACACACACACACACACACACCACATCAAACAGACGGACATCTGAAAGGACCTCAAGCGCCACAATACCTTTCACTGCTCTGTAGTGAATAGGAAGGTGATTGGGGGGTATTGACCCGAGGCCTTGAACCTACCACTCTGCTTACTTAAATCTGAGGTTGTATGGATGGGAACGGGGCAGGTTGACTTAAAAGAAGGTCCTCCCGACGGTTCTTATCAAGCAAATAGAGAAACGACGGTTAGAGAGAGAGAGAATGAGGGAGAGAGAAAAGAGTGCTGGGGGTGTCATTGATTAGTAGATTGTAATCAGTCCACCAAATGCGAAAGGGGGATCGATACGAGCCTCAGATCTGACAAACAGTCAGTTGATGGAGGACATCCGGTACACGTTTAGTGGGGGGATGGAGCGACTACGAAATCACTGGATGTAGATACTGTAGGCTGCATCAGGAACTCATGAATTTACTCTCCGTCCCCAAAAGACAAGAAAATTAATGGCTTTAATCCCATATGGTGTATTTAGAATAATGAGGGTTACTATAACATATTACATGTGTGGACAAACTGAGTTAGAAAAACTGATTCAGACAAAAAAATAATGGTTATTACCTTATTAAAAGCATTAATAAATCAGTTTTATACCACTATTTCTTTTGTTACTTTTCCTCTCTAAATTTCTTTAAACATTTGGTGAAAGAAGCGTCACCCTCTTCAGCTGTCTCCTCCTTCTCTTCATCATTCTTTTCTTTTCCCCGGCCAAGTGTGTGTTTTTTTTTTCTTTCCACTCAATTTACTGAAGCGATGGAGTGACTTCCTGTCTCCCTGGGGGTCGCCCCGGAGCTTCAGGTGTGTCGCCCGGAGGTGGCTGAGTTAAGTGTCGCTGCGGAGGGTGATTCCCCCTGATGAAAATCAATATTTCACCCTACTGATTTACTGCCGTTTGACCAAACATGACACAATATTGAGCAAACTGGGGGGAATGTCTCTGTCTCCGTCTCTGCAGTTTTTCTCCCCCTTGTGATGACAAAAAGCATGAACAGAGACAAGAGATACCACAGGTTTTTGACTGCGCTGTGAGAAAATGAATTATTATCTACTATTCTGCCCTTCAAAGGGAAAGAGCAGTAAAAGGAGAAATTAAGGCAAAAGAGTTTAAAGTTTACAGGCTGGCAGGCAAACTGCGTAAAACACATAGAAAGGTTGTACTGCCTTCATTTTATACCTTTAAAACTGATTATTTCACCTAACGAAATCACTCTCATAGACTATATATGATACCTAAAAAATTACGCACTCTGTCTTTTTTACGTAATAATAAAAAAAATCAATCTGATACATTTAAATATGTGATTTAAAGGCAACGTAATCAAACCAAATTGTGTGAATTCACTGAGATGGCGGTTACTGACACTCTGCTAAGCTAGGCTAGTTACCTCAAACTAGCTTAGGTTAGCTGTAGTGACTGCTTTATTTAGTTATGATGGAGAACAGAACTAAATTACCAAAATATTGGTTCAAAATGTATCATTTTCAGTTAAAGAGAAAGCAGGGTATGTACATTTCTGTTGCTATGTCACCCATGGATGTATAAAGAGAACTGGATACAGCGTTGGAGGCGGACTCCCGTTCATTCCTATGAGAGTTGCTCAGTGGCGCATGAAGCCAAAATGGCTCGACTGCCGAGTGATAAAGCACCTGGATCATCCGGCGATCTTCCACATCCATTGGGCCCATAGAGCAGGCGCAGTAACGTTTCCTTTAAACCCGCCTCCAAGCCCTCGCTCCAGCCCGTGGTCTGGTCTCATTCACATGAACGGAGGAAGGAAAATAACTCTGTATTCAGCTTTTAGGACCTAATGATTTAAATAAGGGCTATTCAAATGTTCGTTCTGGGAAGTTAATTTACATATAAAAAATTAAGTCTCTTACCTAATGTAAGTCTCTGTGAAAAAGTGTTTTTGGGCCCAATGGCATCACGTGACTGACACAGAAGTTGTAGTATCACCGTTTGGCCACTATGAAAATTTGCTTCAAAAGCCCGGCACACTTCCTGGAGGCTTGGTGCAGAGCCCGCAGATTATGAAGCCAGAGGTCATGTAGGCTACTGTGGTTTGGTTTTTAACTCTGTTTTGTAGTTATTGTATAGGCTACTTTATACATGCTGTTTTTAATGGAAATTATGCATTTTAATGGGATGGTGTTTTTTTTATAGAGTAAAACAAACTCTTTCTTCTAGAAATGACATTGATTTACTAATTTGCAACAGCGAATACTTTTTGAAAGAAATATTATGGCACTTGGATTACATTTTCTATCAATCTAATGAGTACATTTTGTTAATTTACATATTTGCCAAGTTGCAAAAACTCGTATGACAACTAATGCATAATAAAACCTCTATTATTATTATGTTTAGGCACTCATAGCTTTTGGGTACAGTAAGGGAAAGACCATGGACTTGGTTAAACATTAATGAAAGTATTTTTGTTGCCTAAACTTAAAAACGTGAGAAACTCGTGATGCAAACCCCGGTTTCCAGTGTCAAAGTCCATTTTGTCTCTGTAAAGCTGGATTAAGTGGTGGTGAATCGAATTACGGTGCCAATTCTACTTACTAGGACTGTAAATCTGCATGTAACACCCCATGACGTTACAAGTATCACTATGATTTAACAGCATAACTATGTGTCTCTTTCTATAAGTCCTCAGCATACCGTGGGATGTTAGTGATTGTTTGCAGAAAAGAAGAAGAGTGCTCTGGCTATGCAACAGTACAGTACAGGTACAGATCAGATAAGTAATTGAATCCCTATTCAGTACAATGAAGAGACTGAGTGGTTGGCAGTGAAGCTTGAAGCTGTCATTGAGAGCTAGGTCTAAAACAGACAGCAGTTCACTCTCTATTCATTTAGTATCATTACAGGCCTCCTAAGAGCCCTAATGGGCCTAATAAAAAGACAGAGGTAATAATGAGACTAGAGGGCCCTATATGAGCAGGAGGAGTAGGAGGGGTGGGGGGGGGGGAGCCAGGGGAGCGAGAGAACAAGGAAGCCAGAGAGAGTGTGTGAACGATATGATGGTAGAGAGAGTCGGTGTGTGTGAGAGGCAGAAAAAAGAGAGGAAAGAGGTACTGAACTGAATGAACACTAAATACCAGAGGGCCTGGAATATAAATCTACACATGTTGTGTGCGCTTACATGTCTCTGGGATGGTGTGTGTGTGTGTTAACAGCTGCACAAATGAGTGGCCACCTCTGACCTCCTGACAACCATGCAGCGATTCAGTTTCCATTTTCATGACAGTGTGTGTGTAGCGGCCAATCAACGGCTGCCTCGCGGTGAGTTACAGCCTTCCTCTCAAACATGTTTAACTTTAAAACGCACGGGGAAACCACGTCTACCCAACATGGCCAAACGTGTTATTTTATGTGTAGTTCTAATTGTTTTATCTTTAAATCTTCTAATTTATATTTGGTACAAATATTAGCTTTCATATTTAAAGTAAACTTGTGCACATCACAAGTTAAGCCAAATATTTAAGCCTTCAAAATGACAACATGTAACAGAAAAGCTATAGACGCTGCGTGTTTCCTCCACATCTGGATGCTGAAGGACTTTTACATTAATGGAGCGATCTGCAGTAATGACTCTTATTACCTCATCGTTAAGGCCATTTGCGCAGTGGGCTATGAGTGTAATGGTGGGAGTGGACTGTTAAACTGGAGGGACCCCTTTTGTCTTAATCGTTACTCGGTGACACTCTGACCCGGTGGCCCCGGGTAAAATGTCCCCAGAGTGTCACATGCCCCTTTAATAACTCTGTCAGGTCTGGATTTAGATCTACATTGCATGCAAGATCAATAATTATACATAGAGAATGGCGGTGAAAATGTGACGGTAAATTTCTTGAATTAATTTCTGCGCCCCTGTAGCTATGATTAAATTGAAGAATTTGATTGTGGATCAAAAATATACCTGCATTCGATTTTAAAGAAGCTCAAGATGTTTGATGAAAGGGGTCCAGGGACAAAAAAAACACCCTTTGTCCCTGTTAAAGCATCTCCCCAGTGGTGAGACAGCTTCATTGCCTCGGACCCCAGCGTCCCCCTCCAAAGCCAGATCTCCTAATCAGACCACGCAGCTCCCCCGTGTCTTTGTAAAGTCAATCCTCTGAGGTTCCCAGGGTTTGGTATCAACACACCTTCAACTACTCCAAATTCATTCATTAAATGTAAATGGGATGACAAATCAGTGATTAGGGCTAACCATGGACAGACCAGAGAGCTAAGCAGCTGGTTAGTGTCATGCTAGCTGGGAAATGAGTGAATAAATCCAGCGGTGGAAGAAGTACTCAGGCTACATCCACACTGATACATTTACGTTTTAAAACGGATAACTTTTGCTACGTTTATGCCGACGTTTGAAAACGCTGCTGACCCCGTTTTAGTCTGAACGGACAGAAACCGAGACCTTTCAAAACGATGATGCCCAGATTCGCTTCTTGATTGGGTCTTATATGTCATGACATGTCCTTCCCTGATTCGTTACGCTCCATCACATGAACCTTTTTTCGGAAGTAAACCAATGACGTCAGCCTCGACCACAAGTGGTTAATTTCAACATAATGAGTTTCAAGCGTTGCTGACCTTGTTGTCTATGCAAGCAGCTGTAGTGCAGTTAAATTCTGCATTTTATAATGCTTCTACTGCATTGGAGACAAGCTGTTATTCGAGCGCTTTACATCAATTCCTGTGTCCAGCGCTGCTTCCTGTTTACACCGGCAAGTGCACGCCAGGTGTACGTGAATGGTCATGTGATATGTGTTTTCAGGCGTGGTAGTATGGACGGAGATAAATTCTGAAACGGCCCTAAAACGCTCGCCTGGACGGAGATCATTTTCGTTTTAAAATGCTGTTTTAAACGAAAACGTATAAGTGTGGATGTAGCCTCAGATCTTGTACTTGTACTACTACAGTAAAAGTAACAGTAACAGTGTAGAAATACTCTGGTACACGTAAAAGTACTGCAATCAGAATCTTACTTCAGTAAAAGTATAAAAGTATTAGCATCAAAAGATACTTAAAGTACCAAAAGTAAAAGTACTCATTATGCAGAATAATATATATTAGATTACTGGATTATAATTATTGATGTATTAATGTGTTCATCACTTTAATGTTGCAGCTGGTAAAGGTGGAGCTCATTTTAACTACTTTATATCCTGCTGGGTAGTTTGAGAATTTACTACGGGGATCAATAAAGTTTTATCTTAATCCAGTATGACAACATCATTTATTTGTTGATTATATTTTGTGTTATTAATCTGCAAAGTAACTAAAGTTATCAAATAAATGTAGTGCAGTAAAAAGTACAATATTTCGCTCTGAGGTATAGTGGAGTAGAAGTATAAAGTAGCAGAACATGGAAATACTCAAGTAAAGTACCTCAAAATTGTACTTAAGTACAGTATTTGAGTAAATGTAATTAGTTACTTTCTACCACTGAATACAGGTAGGAGGGTAGGATTTTTTTTTTTAATTTTCTATGTTTAGTTGTCTAGTCGTGAAGGAGAGATTAATTTACTCCATGACATTGCATTATAGTTTACGTTATTTTGACAGTTTATTAATTGTTTCAGTAGTTTTTCAAGCAAAAACATCGAGCACTCTTTGGTTCCAGATTCTTAAATGTGAGGATTTTTCTTTGTTTTATATTTTTATAATATATCTTTGGGCTTTATACTGTTGTTGGGACAAAACAAGGCATTTAAAGATCTCACCTTGTGCTCTGTGAAATTGTGATGGGCATTTAATTGATTAATTGAGAAAATAATTGTCAGTTAATTGATAATGAAACTTGTTTGCTGCAGCGCTACATTGTATTAAACAATGTTGAACTGGCCACATGTTGTACATACTATAGCTGATTGGATCAATGAGATGCATCGCTCCCTTTACTGCGACCCAAAGTGTCTGTTTCAACTGATAAAGGTAAAAAAGAAAAGAAGAGCATTTGCATAACAAGTCTTATTTAAGAATTCGTCAACAAGGAGCGGGGAAATCCATCAGTATTTCCCTAAATAAATCAATTTTACTGTGTAGTCTCCTTAAGTAAGTAAGAGGATTGCTTTCTTTAAGTCTGGGATTGAAATGGAATACATTGACATAGGGGCGGATCCCCCCCAGACTCTCCCACCCTACCCAGTCAAATCAAAGGTTTCAGCTGCTCTTTATTGATTAGATTTTAGAATATGGGACTAGCTTCTCCCTTAGGTGCAGATGAGTAGCAGATGTTAATTATCCTGTGTGTGTCTGTGTCTCTGTGTGTGTGTGTGTGGGGGGGGGGGTGTTTACGTGTGTGCAACAGTCAGTGAACTACTTCAGTAATCTCATACTGTATCGTTCTAGCAAATTAAAGTACCAATGTGGGTTTACTTTCTTGCTTTACCAACAGCATATAACCTATGAATCTGCCTTTCATGATTCTAGTTATAAAAATTCACAAATTAGTACATTAGAAATAGATTTTTTTTAGATTTTACAAACCAAACTGGTTAGATAATCCTAATCCTAATGCTTGTTTTCATCTATTGATTTTTGGCATAACACAGGAAAAAAAAGTATCTATTAAGTGATTGAAATTGTTAAATTAAGAAACGAATAGGATCTGAAAACCACATCCCAGACAACACAGCGGTTCATTAGCAGTCATGCCTCTCTACCTGGGATATGTTTGGCCCAGCCAATGATGACCACCAGTTCGCGGTCGGCCAAGTCGCACAGCGTGGTCAGGGCCTTGATGTCTCCGTCGGGCATGGTGGGGTCAGGCATGGCATAGATCTTCTCTGGCTCCACCACCAACAGATGGGAAACGATCTTTGTCACTGAGAGACGGGACGCAGACATGGAGAGAGAGGAGACAGATGTGTTGTGAGACGATTTTAGGTGACAGCATATACCGTTTTTTTAAAAATATAACAACAAAATGTAGGCTGGATTATTTTGGGGTGCAGACACCTTGAATATAGACTGATACAGTAAATGCACTTGCACTTTTGACCTTTTAAACTTTAACCTGTGTCAGATATTGCTGCTATTAAGCCTGTGTATGTCTTTCTAACGCATTTGACATATTTGCATATTCAGAATTATTTTTATGTGTATAAATGAATTGTCTGTGTATTTCTGTCTGCACAGAAATACACAGACAATTCGCTTGCCTTGAATTGCCCCCTTGAGAGTCAAATAAAGTATTTTGAATTGAACTGAATATTAAAATATATGGTGCGGAGTCAAAAAAAGGTGGCAGGTTGGCCTGGTTATGAACTCATGACTGTGAAAATCCATCTCTAAAACTAATTTTTAACTGCAGTACTCCAAGTCCCAGCATTTCTATAAATGCCCCACGTTGTGTATTTGCTGCTTTGATATATAAAAACTAAATGAAGCCTTTCTGTCATGCTAAGGTGCCACCCAAGTCTGTAACATTCAGCTGAGTGAGATAGAAAAACCAAACAGTGTGACTCACATGGCTTTTTGGCTGGAGGGGGGATGCCGAGGCCGAGGTAGGCGCTGTTCTCTGCGTCCAACCTCCGTTTGTACTTCTGTCTCCCCCCTCTCACCCGGTCCAGACGTACACCTGCAAAACAATATCACACATGTATAAATGGCAGCTAAACCAAAGAAACTTTGATGCCAATTTTACATCTACTACTACAGCTACAACTACTAATGATAATAGACTATTTGTATATATTTTGCTGAGTCATAAATCTCAAGGATTTCAGTGTTTTCTTCATTATAATATACAGAAATGTTTTTTCTGGTTATAGTATATTCCTAACTGGAATACCAAGCAAGTTAAGGATGGATCGATATATCGATTCTATGATCAACGATCCAATATCATCGATGCAAAGTGAAAATATCGATACATATCATCATCTTTAAGATGCGCCTTTATTTTGAAATCTTCACTTTATATTTATTCTTTTTATTAAAAAGAATAGATTGTTTTTCATTTAAATGTCTGGAATAGCCCAGTAAGAAAATTGACAAATCATATTTTAGTTGTTTTTTTGTGAGTTGGTATAAATTTAACGGATTGTGTTAAATATATAGTATGAAATATGATATTGTCTCATATCGATTGCAGGCCCCTGAATTGAATCAAAATCCAGACTTTGTGAGATCAGCAAATATCGTACCGTTTACCAAAGAATCGATATATCGTATCATGATGAAACTTGTGATTTACACCCCTAGTATTAGTAATTATACATGCATATACCATAATTGGGACTACTGAGTTTCCTTTATTTTTTGACCTTTTAACTGAAAGTTCAATACCTCTGTGTTGCAGATGGAAGAGTATAAGTATCTAGTTAGTATACAAACGGACATATCAGGGATTATCCTGAAAGCCATCTCAGAGGACACATCAGATGCACCTTATGTGCTGGATTTACACCCTCGTATTAAAAGTTGTTTGAGCGTCGAGGGAGAGCAAACAGATTTTACATGGTCAAGTGGAATTGAGTCGTGTGAGATTCTCCCAGTGACTCGTATAAATTCCTTTGATTCCCCTGGAAACAAAAGAATCCGATTAGGATGGTCTTTCAATTTCCTGACACCGACTATCCACTAACCTAATTACCCAGCGTGCCCAGAGGGAGCTCATTCTTCCCAGCAAACACAGTGAGATCATTTTATGCCTGGCAGATTGAAGCTAAATCGAGAGCCCCTCTCCTAACACAGCTTTCCATTTGTACGCCTTAAAGTAATCAATAAGGCTTGCAAATAGACTTCTTGTTCTTTGAACACATGTGGATGCGGTTTTAATTAGTCAGTTAGGCAGCTAGGAGCTGGGTTTGCGACAGATGGAGGTTCAGTCGTTGCTTCTGCCATAACTCTGGGTTAAGGTAAATTTAAAATTATAAATTGTGCTGCAGGAAACTGTGCGCATGTACTCCAGATATTAAATCAATCCAATAGCTTCTCTATTTAATGACACACATAGGCCTAATAAAGGGATATGCAGTTAGTAAAGGCTTTCACAACAATAAGCTTATTAGTAAGCAGGTGTATACTCTAAATTCACGTGCTATAGACTTGTTAGACAAAGTGACAGCAAATTGTTGCTGCTTTTGTCCCTGACATCCTCACACACACACACACACACACACACACACACACACACACAGTTTTCCCTGCTGCAGGCTGCAGGGTCATGTGGCTGCGACAAGCGACAAGTGACCAAACAGCCGGAGTTTGAATTCCAAGATCCGCGGGGGCTGTTTGAACTGGAACATCCAACTGGCCCATAATTAATAGACGCTGACAAGAATTAAGAGCTCAGCGCTAACCAGTTTCAGTTTACAGCTTAGCGGCGCTGCAAACGGCAGAGACCCGAGGCAGGAGGGCGGAGAGAATGACAAGAGAGGAGGGAAAAAAATAGGGGTTGGATAATGTTGGGAGGGGAATAAGACAGAACAAGCTGCTGTTTTTGGCTGTATCAGTTTTCTGCAAGATCTCTGTTTTTCTTTCTCTCACTTTCCCCTTCCGTCTGTCTCTTTTTTCCTCTCCCGTTCAGCATCGGGTGTACGTCTCCCTCCCTGACAGCCCCTGCCCGTCCCAGCAAAGCGCCTGATCCGACCAGTGCGGGATTATCTCCTCCCCATGTGATACGGCACAGTACTGAGAATCTGACCACAACAAGACAGCTGGATGAGGCCCCTTGTAGAGGGGAGGGGAGGGGAGGGTTTTGTGTCATCGTCAGCACCACATTCCACACCTCGGGCCCAAAACCACAGCAGCCTCCACGCTCCAAGACAATCGGGTCCAGAGGAGAGCTTGTGTCTTGTAACATGGGGGCAACAGATCATCTTAAAAGCATCCAGATTCTTTATTTTTATGATTGCTGGCCTCAAAGTGTGGCAGCCAAAGTATGGATGCAAGGGGGTGAGGCTGTGGGGGAATGGGAGGCGGTGGAAGTGCAGAATGTTATGAGCTCGGTAAGATCATACAGTACAGTATGCTCATAACATAAAGAGACGGCCTGAGACACAAAGATACTGGCAGACAGTCCATCCTTGCTCTGCGTGTTTGTGTGTGTGTACATGTGTGTGTGGAAAGACGATGAGGCATGTTTGCATAGGAGCAATCTTTACGGCCACCTGACCCCGGCTTCCCTTTCACATTCAATATCTTTATTGACTCGTGCAACCTTAAAGCACATTCCCGACTGAAGCGGCAGTGTTTTCCTTTATGTGGCGGCCGCTGTGTGTATGTGTCATCTGGATTTATTTCCTTCCTTTATTGTGTTTATTATTTATTTGGATCCCTATACTTTTCAACAAAGTAGTAGTAGTAATCCACCTTTTATGTCCACATGAAAAAAATAAATTAAAAATCATCATCAGCCAGGTTTTTAGCAGGATTTTAGGTATAATTAATTCCCACTAACACAAAAAATAAAAATAAAGTCACTAAAAAAAATTCATTACCTTTTCTGTAAATCTAAAAAAAAAAAAAAGTGAACAATGAATCCTTTATTTGATCATCTTCTGGTTGTTATATTGAGTCAAAAAATACCCACAATGTGTAAGTTTTTGTCTAAATTATAGCATGCAACTTGTTGTTTGAACCCTCACATTTCTGTGTCCTCAATGGCACACAAATGAAACTAGAAAAATGCAGAATAAATCAAACATAAGCATCAGAAATTAAGTGTAAAGACGGGTGAGCAACACAAATGTTCAGAATAAAATTACTCTAAGAATAAAAAAATAATTAAAAAGTCCCAAACAAATAGTATCACAAAGTATATCTATGTTCAGTCATGCTACGCAGAAGAAGCTCTACAGAGAACAGATTTCATCACGTGCATGTGACTCATAAATGTATCAAGCTTGTGTGTTACTGTATGAACATGTGCTTGTGTGTATCTCACGCAACTATTTTCAGCCGCTCACCTGTCAGAGGCGCTTCTTTCTAGAGAATGTGTCAGAATTGGCTGGCTGGCTAACGCTGCCAAAGGGAGATTAGGAGCTCCCTATTTTAGCTGGGAAAAATCAGAGGGATGCAGCGTGCGCCCCCTCCTACACCGCCGCTCACCCTTTACAAGGCGCAGGGAGCTCGCCCTTCCACAGCTACTTCTGAGGGCCGAGTCTGCGAAGAGCTACAGACATTGGACAGCTTTTGTTTGATCGTAGAGAGAGAGAGAGAGAGGGAGGGTTGAGGAAAACGGGTACGGGACAAGGGGAGGAGGGGGGAAGGAGTATCAGGATGGCGTCCCACCTGCTCTAATAACCCCCAATGGGCTGACAAGACAAAGCAGGAGTTGTTCACCCAGAACCACGCACACTGGCATCGCTCTCTTTATCATGTTTTCATAAATCTGAGCCGGCGTGTCCGCAAGGGATATTACTGTGTATTACAGAGCCGCGCTGACCACAAATGCGCCTGTAATCGAAAACATCTGCGCGGCTGGAGATGGCCGGGTCGATTCAGGATCCCCCGGTGTGTTGGCGTTCAATTTATGGGTGAAAGAGAAAAAGACATATAGGGAGACGGGTGCCAGCAGAAAACACGGACCTCAAGGTCCGATCCCTTGTCTCTTGTCAGGGTGGGGGGGTGATATACAGTACATTTGGCACACATGAATGTGTGTGCTGTGAGTCGAGTGTGTGTAAATCGGAGGCTAAATCCCCTTCTTCAGAGGAACACGTGTTAGCCTCCGTGTCTGATCTGTCACCTGCCAGACAGTGAGGACAGGCCGGAGCGGAGCCTCTGGGTGGGCCCTGACTCTCAGCTGTAGTCTGCCAGCTACTCTGACACCCGAAAAAGCAAACAAGGCCCCACACATGTGCTGTTAGATAGACAAGTATGTGGTACAAGAACAAATCAAGTGGCAAGGGGTCAGAGGTCACTCTGTCTTTACAGTTAGAACAACACAGGCAAAATCTGGTTCAAATGTATCGGCTAAGACTTTAAAGGCACCCATACAGTATAGACTTTTGCTATATCTTTATTATGATGATGTAATCTTAGTGTATAGATTGGTTTCTGATCTAAGCCTATTGATTGGAAAGGGACCTGACAGTCTGTGATATTGGATATGGCTTTACTAATCTTTTGTGTATGTGGCTGGAGGAAAATAAGGCTGTAACGTTACCCCGGTAGCCACGTTCGCTCAGGAAAGACTGCTGATCCCTATCTGTGGTCGGGGCGAGGGCGAGACAGCGGTGTAGGTTGCCAAAATAGTCTGGCAGCTTGTATTTATCCACCACATTACAGCGGTGTCAGAAAATCCCCACAAGCAAAGAATACACCGCAGAAACACTGAGCTAACGCTAAAACCGGCAAGCGTTGACTTCAGAAGAGCAAAGGCTTAAGTGTGTTGTTAAAAATGGAGTAGTCCTACAGGGGTTGTACACTTAAAACATGCTAACTTGCTCACATGATGATGTGGTTAGACCTACGCAAAACTGTAGGCAGAATTTTTTGCAGCACTAAAACCACAAAAAGCTAAAAAAATAAACTTTCCGTCTTCGGGTGAAAATACCAGGAGTGACTCAAACCACAAAGTCAAAAAATGCTAATCCAATCCAGAAAGGTCCTGCATCATTTAACAGCATGCAGTAATGCTATGGGGTTATTAGCGCTGCTATTAGCTGCAGGCACTGACTCCTGGCAGTAGCGACTGACACCATACCTTCCGCGAGTTGTAATTACGTGAGAATTTTTCCATTGGACCTGTGACCTTTTATCAGCCTCAGCTGGACATTTAAGGGGTCACTGAGCGAAGCAGGCTTCTTCAAACAGACGCTACCTTCCACCCGGCTCACCGAGGCGCTCTGCTGAGGATAAAGCAGTAAAGACCGATCTGGAAAGAAGCCTGTCATCTACTATATATCTTTTTCCAAGAATCTCTTTGATTTTCCTCTAAGATGTAAAATTAATTTATTGTGACAAAAATCGGTCACTCACATCCAAACTCACATAATGTGCACCCACGCAGAAAACACACATGACTATCAAGCAGACCTAATACTGTATATATATAACGGTTATGACTTTAATTTACTGACTCATTTTGCTGTGTGTTGAGCTGCTACTTCAGAACAGTCGACACTCATACTTGCCAACCTTGAGATCTCAGAAATAGGAAGGATTAGAAGCAAAGGCATCTGAGAGAAAAAATTGAGTTTCAGAGACTTTGGTTCCTCCATGCTCGTGAGTTTAAAAGAAAATAGCAAAATAATAATTACACTGAAACAGCATTTTTATCTTAAATAGGCCTACTTTTTATTTTACTTTAAATTCTCAGGAAAGGAAATTGAATAATTTGCCCCTTTGACATGAACTTGCGTGAATCTCTGGCATAAACTAATATTCATTAGGTCACATCTCTGTTCATTTATCAACTAAACCCTAAACTGAGTGTTAGTAGATCTAAAACAGGGTTTTTTTTATATTAAATTTGAACTGGGAAGCCAGGATTTCCAAGTTCCCAGTCAGAAATTTCAACTGGAACGCCCCCTGAAGTCAGACGAACCTTATCAACCCCGGCATCAAAATCCCAGATGGCTGCTACACGCATCGACAGTAAAAAAGCTGTAGTTATTTACTGTTTACTAGCACTCCTGTTCTTATTTGTGTCTCATTAAATCAGTCGTACACACAGTGCAGTGCTGTCCAATTTCTATCTGTGGACATGTTGCTACGGTGGTTGTATGTGCAAAATACCAATGTAATGGGATGCAGCATAATACACACTGTACAGTGCCAGAAACAGGAGGAGATAACAAAAAGGAAAAAAAGTTGTGTGAAAATTTGACATAAATTGGGAGAAGTATGGGAGAAATGTGACCCTGGGAGGAAACATGGGAGATGGCAATGAAAAAGTCTCTCCGGAAAACGGGGAGGGTTGGCAAGTATGCCTTCACGACATTCCAAAAACACCTGAAAGCACCAAACGGGGCTTGAGAACTGAAGCGGGCTGATTAGCGGCAGGTGTTACAGCGAGGAGGGGCTTCCCCTGCCCACCAATAGTGCTGGTCTATAACTGTGGCAGCTGGCACTTTATAATTCAGGATGGCACGCTTACAGCGGAGCTTAGAGGGTCCTGGTGGAAATATTAGACACTTTTAGAATGACTGATCACTCAACATCTTGTGCATTGTGGAAGCATTTCAGATGAAACTGCCGCGCCGTAACAAGTGAAAACGTAACTTTTGGGATTGCAATTGTAATAAGAATTCATGAGGAAATAACTTTAAAAATGTTAATAGTTGTAAGGTAATAGCTGTAGAATATAAGATTTTAAAATAGACAGTGGTGGTAAGCTTCTTACATGACACTTGCATTCATATTACACTATGTGATTATTCCTTTTCCATGACCAGCCCTTTGGCCACTTGTTACATGGTGATCTCATTACATGAAGTAGGGCAAGCCGCTGTCCCCGACTGATTCCATGATCAAAGCCCCCCCACGTCTGTGAGAGGCCACGCCACGGCACTATGCCACGATTAAATGTCCTTTTTCCTTTTAATTGAATGCCATCACTTTCAGAGAATCACCTACTGTGCCACATGTCGCGGTGGCTGTGATGCCGCGTCTCAGGATCAGCAGGCGGTGGAGGCTGCAGATTCCCCCCTCACACACACACAAGCTGACCGTCCACATCAACGGCTTAGCTCGGCCCGCCACAGACAATACCCCATCGTTTTTCCTCTAAGCACCCGCTAATAGTTTCAGCTTTATTTCTGAAGCAACTTTGTTTTTTCTGGCGGAGAGTCAAAGCCTCGGTGTGAGATATTTGGGCCGGGATGAAGACATCAAGCGTGGGCGCATGTATAAATAGGGTTGTAATGGCAATACAATGGGTGACCCTTCATTCTGAGATGAACAAACACAGCCACGTCAGTACATGGTGAAGTTGTATTAGTGGCAGAGAACCAAGAGCCTGACATACAATCTTGTGTTAGCAGCACAGATTGCAGTTAACTGCTGCTGGCTTCTATTAGGAGTTGTGTTTGCTGCTGGCAGAACACAACAAAACTGTACGACCATGGTTTATTTTAGGAAACGTACAACTGTTGTGTCTCTAAGTTGAGTCTATGAACACTCCTTTTTAAATTAGAATATTATAATACAATCAGTGCGGGTGGAAGTGGGCTGAACTCCAGAGCTTAACCTGTTTAATCCGTCTTCAAACTGGGATAAAACGTTGTAGAGCTGCAACAATTAATTGATTAGTTGTCAAATATAAAATTAATCTCCAACTATTTTGATAATCAATTAATCGGTTTGAGTAATTTTTTTAAGAAAAGAAAAAAAAAAGTCAAAATTCTCTGATTCCAGCTTCTTAAATGTGAATATTTTCTGGTTTCTTTTCTCCTCTATGACAGTAAACTGAATATGTTTGAGTTGTGGACAAAACAAGACATTTCAGGACGTCATCTTGAGCTTTGGGAAACACAGATTTTTCACCATTTTCTGACATTTTATAGATCAAACAACTAATTAATAAATCAATCACAGATTAATCAACAATAATAATCGTTAGTTGCAGTCCTAGACATCGTCAAATGTCTTGTTTAGTCTAACCAACCAAAGAACCCAAAGATATTCAATTTACTATCAGAAGAGTACATTTTTGTTTTAAAAACGATTTAGCAGCTCTACAACTTAGTACTTAGTACTTTGTACTTAGTGGAGTCTCATGCTCTTTAGAGGGATGTTAACGCCATCAGAGCTAAAAAATGTCCTCTTGAATAAGTATTAAAAACACAGACACTATGTCAACTAAACTCAAAACAGATTGTTGGTTTGGTGGATCTAAAGTCTGACTCCCTGTCCTGCAAAACTTGATAAAGTTCTTTATAAGGAGTGTCTTTTTTTTCTATGACTTTTAAGCATATTTATGGACATTTATTCACGGCGGAGATCCAGGATAATGATATCCTCGGAGAGTGTACTTACAATGAATTTGAAAAATGTGCATTATGTCTTTGTGTTCAGATTTGACTGAGTTATGCTTTCCCGGGAAGGAATATGAATTTTGACGTTAATTGTGGCAAGGGGGGGCGCTAAGGGTTTTAAAGTACCTTAACCATAACATGAGTTGTGTGTCACAGCCACTGCTGCAGCTCCGACTGCTGACAATCAAACTAGAACGCCTGCATTCACCCGTCCCTTCCACCTCACACAGTATCTTTGCCTCGCGTATCTCAATCCGCGCTTCACAGTTTGAAAACCCCCTGATCTAAAGTGACTAAAACGTGAGGAAAGAAATGTACGCCAAAGAAATACATGACATGGAATTCAACAAATAAATTACACATAATACTCCCTTTCTTGCACTCGCCTAATGTTTGAGAGTTATACTGCCACAATGACAAAAAGTGAATTAAATCAAAGCATGATCAGTCTGTGTTACCGCATTTGAGGGAAATCTATGAATTTTTCCTGTTATTTCTGACCATTTTATTAACAAAAATGTATATTATGCTTAAGTTAATGAACCCTCAATTAACAAAACTGGTTAAAAAAATATATCATAATTTTGGCGCTGGTGATTTTCCTTTGGTGCTGGCTTAAACTTCTTTAGGGGGGGCACCAAAAATTCCTCTATGCAAGAAAACCCTTGAAATATTAAAGTTTCCTTGTAACAGCAATGGTACGGAGCACCAACCGAACACGATGAATGGAAAGGCACTCTTTCTTTGATATTAAAATAATGGATTTCACCAGCAAAACAACTGTTTCAGTGTTTTTATAAATCTTTGGATACAACCCACAGTATTACAGTACTATTCTGTCTGTAACAACAAAACAAATATAAAAAATAAAATACAAATTTATCGAAAAACCACATTTCAGTACAATGACCTTCTTTTGTTTAGTTACCTTAACCGTTATTGACAGTGTGCAGGGGCTTATTTTTTATATATATTTTGGTGTGACAGACAAAAAAAATCCTAAAAAAGGGGTTATATTTCCATAACATAAGGCATTTTTTAGGTCTAGTTGCATAAACATCTGTCCAAAATGATGTACCGTGAAGTCCCAATTCAGCACTAGGTATTATAATACTCTCTACAAAAGCATAACTATATGCATCAGTCTGGAATAGCTCTTCTAGCTAAACACACAAATGCAAAAAAATACAAACACAAAAAAACCCTCTTTCCTTTGAAAAAAAAAAAGAAAAAGAAAAATCTATCGGCTAGATTTTCCCTCTGTACTCCCAAAGGTCTCTCTCTGGAGGAGAAACAACACATGCAGGAAGTGAGGTGGGATGTTCGGAAAGCATTTAGCGGATCAATACGCCAGGCAAGAGAGGGGAAGGGAGACAGACAGACAGAGAGAGGGTGAGAGAGAGAGAGAGAGAGAGAGAGAGAGAACACCCAGAGCCCAGGGGAGAGGGAAGTCTCCGGGGAACAGCCTGTGCTTTTCAAGAGTACTGTTACACTTCTCAGTCAGTCTTGGTAGGAACATCCAACTCAGCAGCTTTTTCCACCCGTCTGAGTTAAATGCCGAGACGGTGTGAGGAGGGTTGAGTAAGGCTTGTGGGTGATGTCACTGGTGTTTCCCGGAGGCCATCTTTACTATCTGATCAATGACCCTTCTTCTAGACCCCAGTAAGACCGTATTAGCTTCACTAGCACGAGACTACTATGCTCAAAATTTTTATATTTACTCCTAAAACCCATAATAGAGATTTCTTCATTCCAATCCATATAACTCTAAACAACATGCCTTTGTTTGTTAGCTTTTAGGTTAAAACCTTTATTTAATCAACTCTTCATGAGATCAAAAACACACTTGTTTTAAGCTTTGTCACGCAATGTCAATGGCATCTAATAGGTTTTAAAAAATGTTCATAATTTGGCTGATCATAAGGCTTTTCCGTTCAATACAGGACAGCTTAATTGTTTAAATTTAAATTATAATCAAACACAGAAATCAAAATAACGGAAGTAAGACTATCGCTTGACAGCAATGTTTTTTTTTTTTGCCTTTTTAATGCTACTTTTATGATTATTTTCTTGAATTGTTGAGACCAATAAGCCCCGTTTAAAATCTCACCAGGGTTGCAGCTAAAAATTATTTCAATTATTGATTCATTCATCTTTAAAGCATCACGGTGCCCACGGTGAATTCTTCAAAATGTTTGTTTAAATGATGATATAACAGAGAAAAGCGACAATACTTCAATACTAAGCTGGCACCAGATCATTTCTGTACATTTTTTAAATTTGCCTAAACATTTAGGTTGCAGACCGCATTTCTGTTCTGATCGATGAATCAGTTATTCAACTAACTGTTTCAGCTCTATATCTTGTAAATGGTATCTAAGTAGGGCATAGTGTACAGCGAGCCGGTCATTGTTGTGAAATAATGCATCGGGGTGCTGCATCGACCCTCTAGCTGTACATTATCCTGCTTATTACACGGCTACTTACTTAAGAAATCAATAATTTGACACAAAAACGGTCCGACATCAGAACTTCGTCCATAGCAACGATCTGTTATTCATAGCAACGGTCTGATATAGAGAAATAACAGACCATAAAACGCCATGATTGACCAATCAGAATTGAGTATTCAACAAAGTGGTGTAATAGAGTGGAATTAAGTAATGAGAAAAACAAACAAAAATGACCAGGTAATAAAGTCAGCACTCACCTTCTTTTAACATGCCAACTTTAAGACATTTCATGAAGCGGCAGGCCTGGCACGACTTGCGTCTCCTTTTGGTGATCTCACATTCATTGGTGGCCGGACAGCTGTACTCGATATTCCCTGTAGAGGATAAGAAAAACAAAGTCAATAATTCTGTGAGCACAAAAGGTGCACGTCAGCACATTAGGAGGAATTTGTTTTAGAATTACTGGATAGAAAAGGAGATCAAATCAGAAATGGTAAACAACAGGCACAGAAAGACAGTAAAAGACATGTATGTGCGTACACACACACACATACACACACACACACACCTGTCCCAAGGTGACCCCGTGTGACACTCCTGAAGGAGAGGAGGGTTTAGTGGTATTTTGATGGGACATGTAAAAAGCACCTCCCCGCCCCGGAGTCCCACCCCCATTTTGATTCTCAGATAAATTAGCTTCATTAATGCAGAGCGTCCTCTCTGCAGCGCTCGCCACGACCCCTTCCAGCCCATCCTTCTTCACGGAAAGGATGATGGGAAAGCTGCCCTCCCTCAACAACACAAGGGCTAAGAGATGGACGCACGGCCGCCGAGCGCTCTGCATAATGCCCTCCGGTAAAGACCAAGAGCTGCTGTTAGACTCGCCGATCTAAGGCTCCCATATCATGTAGCAAAGCTCGATGTATTATTCAAGTCCGTCTCGACGTTTGTTGGCTCACTATGGAAATATTTCCTATGCAATTTAATCACTCGGGTCCAAAAAAAGCCAGAAATGCAGACATATTGAATCTGCTGCCATGTAACCGTTGCCTGTTTTTCTCACCAGGTTCCGGTTAACAATTTTTTTTTTTTACGGGATCATTACGTGGCCACTTCAAAAGTCGACTCCAAGAGTCCAATGACAAATCCTCTTTCCCAAGTATCCAAATCCCTTGATTGAGTGTTTAAACAATGCCCCCTAAGTCCAGAGATGTATTAATGGTACCTAAAAACAGCAAACCAGGTGTTATCAGTTTGCAGTTCTGCCAGAGCGGCCTCCCCTCCAGCCCCCCACAACACACACACACACACACACACACACACTCACAATCCCCTGTTGGTCAAGGAGAAGGTGCCAACATTTGTCAGGATCCCTGGCATCGATGGTGCCAGCAGGGTCACATGCACAGTGAGGGGCCCGGGGCACCATGCCAGCACGCTGGCAGAGGCTGCTGCTGCTTTCAGGGTGGGTGAAGTCTTTTAAACTGAGTACAGCTGAGCGCAGCGCTCATGTGTAGAGACACATGCTGTAAACTAATTGTATACAGCATGTACTCTATATACTAATTATTATGTTGTACTGTTTGAGCAGTTAAAACACAACAATTCTAGTTTGTCCCGATTCAATACTACAGCTAATTCTAAACAGGTTTTATGTAAGTACTGTGTTCATACACAAAGGTGACAAAATGTAAATGGAGTAAACAGATAAGTATTCATACTAAAAGAATGTTTGATTTTCATTTTAGGGTACTGTTGAGTAGGGTTGTGTATTGGCAAGAATCTGGCGAGACGATACGTATCATGATACAGAGGTTACGATTCAACATATTTTTTAAATAGAGGTTACGCTACTTCTTGTCTCAGTTTACGTTGTTATGTTGGAGTGGAAGAGTCAGATGGCTAAAGATAGATTACAACTCTGCTATCTAGCAGTTGAGGGTTTAAACACAACACAAACTGAACCACTGTCTGCCACAAATCTTTGCTTGTAAACTATTAATTAAAAATGACTGTTTTTGAGAATCAGTACATTATCATAAAACATAATATCATGGTACTCAAGAGTATCGATATTTTCTTACATCCCTACTATTGCTGATGAACACTAATGTCCCATAATGCAATGAACACAAGACAGATGTTGGAAAACAAAAAAAAACTAGGGCTTTCAAAGTTATCGTGATAATAACGTGTTAACGCAAATTTCTTTTAACGCCACTAATTTCTTGAAGGCATTAATGCAACTTGTGATTTTTAGGTTTTAGCGGGCTCAGTTTTAAAGCTAGAGTGAAGATGCTGACATCATATTAAACTAGAAAACCTAAAGAATCGGTACCAACCATGTCATAGTTGCTTGTCACAAAGGAGGATAAATAGCACTCCAAAATTACACTAAATTTTGGTGAGGAAAAACTGGCATGGCCATTTTCAAAGGGGTTCCTTGACCTCTGACCTCAAGATATATGAATGTAAATGGGTTCTATGGGTACCCACGAGTCTCCCCTTTACAGACATGCCCACTTCATGATAATCACATGCAGTTTTGGGGCAAGTCATAGTCAAGTCAGCACACTGACACACTGACAGCTGTTTTTGCCTGTTGGACTGCAGTTTACCATGTTATGATTTGAGCATCTTTTTTATACTAAATGCAGTATTGTGAGGGTTTCTGGACAATATTTGTCATTGTTTTGTGTTGTTAATTTACTTCCAATGATAAATATATACATACATTTGCATAAAGCAAGCATATTTGCCCACTCCCATGTTGAATACTTGACAAATCTCCCTTTAAAGTTCATTTTGAACATAAAAAATGTGCGATTCATTTGCTGTTAATCGCGATTAACTATGAACAATCATGCGATTAATCCCGATTAAATATTTTAATCAATTGACAGTTTTAAAAAAATATGTATTAATTCTTTGAAAACAGATTTTCTTTTAGTAAAGTTGGCATTTTATAGTCACAGTTTGACTGATGACTGAGGCATCATTTCCTGTTGGCAATAGATGGTAAAGTATTTCTTGCATATTACAAGAAATTAATGTAAAGTACTGGAACAACAGTATTATGACAATCACTATACGGTATACTACATATTATAATGTTTGTGCTGACGGACATCAATCAATCTATCTTGAAATGCCAATGTCAATTAACTTCACAGAGAGAAACATAAATGTTTCTAAAGATTTAATGCTTCATTTTTTTGTTTTAAATATCTAGTATTGTACATAAATCCATTCCTATTTAATATATAGTGCACTTTATCTAATGTCCACCATTTGTTCCAGTCCTGAGTGTGAAATGTATCCACTAGTGCCCTCAAAATCTTCCACAATGGAACGGAAAAAGTAGCTTCCATTATTAAAGGAAACATTTCATACCTGAATGGATCAAAAATAACCTGTGTGTGTGTGTGTGTGTGTGTGTTCATGATTATGTGTGTATGTGAGGGGTTGGGGGGGGGGGGGTTGCATTAGGGGTCCACAATAGTCTTAAATTGCCTACCTCTAAAAGCTCACTGTCGGCATACCCTCTTAGTTAATCAGGTCTTGTGTCCACCTTTATTTCTCAAAGGACATTTCAGCCACTCTAATATCCTTCCTTAACCTCTCTTATTTTCCCTCTAAATTTTGATATATTATTATGCCATGCTATTATCCACGCACTCATCTCCACTCAAGCTGGACCTCTCCTTGTCCTCCTCCTTTACCGAGGCCGGGACCCCCCTTCCTGATTACCATTCCATTAAAGCGGCTTCTCCTTTCACTGAGTGACCACGTCCCCTGTCCCTTGTCCCTCTGCCTTTTATTTGGAGGACTCCTCAGCGTCTCCTCTCCTCTCTCCCCGTCCTCTGTTATTGCCCCGATAACACGTGCCTGAGCTTCTAATTGGCCCCCGTCTCCTCCCCCTTGGGTGTGGGCTGGAGGGGCCCGGGGGCAAAGAACAGATCCACACCTCCCTCCCTCCTCTCTCCACTTTCTCCCAATGAAATGCCTGCTTCTTAATTACAGTCACCCAACACTGATTGTTATTGACTGAAACTCCCGCGGCTCAGGACGAATGACGGACAGATTAGGTTCATTATGGGCCTGTCCTCCACGAAGGAGAGCGAGAGGAAGAGGAAGAGAGAAGAAGAAGAAGAGGGGGGGATCTTTGCACGACAACACAAAGTCACGCATGAGCACTATTTACAGTCCTTCACTGTGTTGCTGGTCAGACTGAGACACATGCAGCCTTTAAAGGAACAGCATGTCAAATTTCAGGGTATCTACTGGCAGAAACGTAATATAATATTCATAATTATGTTTTCATTTGTGTATAATCACCTGAAACTAAGAGTTGTTGTGTTTTCGTTTGCTTAGGATGAGCGTTTATATCTACATAGGGAGCGGGTCCTCTGAACACTGGCTCTAGAGAGAGCCTTTTGCGTTTATTACATCAAATGAAGGCCACCGTAGTTCTCTGACACGCTTGTGTAACTGCAGTAACCTGAGCCGCAGAGTGGAAAATCGTGGTACCGCCAGCCGCCGTCTGACTTCCGTTGCTCCTAATGTAGTGTTATTATGGTAAGGATGGCCTCTGAGCGAGGCGAACGGCGTTACCAAGGTTTTATACTTGGCGGCTCATGTTACCGCAGTCTTGGAAAGGGAGGAGTGAGCGGAGGGGTACTCAGTCGCGAGTTATTATACAGCTTTGTTGAATACTCGATTCTGATTGGTCAATCACGGCGTTCTATGGTCTGTTATTTCTTTATAGCAGACTGTTGATATGTATAACAGACCGTTGCTATGGACGCAGTTCTGAACTCAGACTCTGGAGGACTGTCTTTGTGTCAAATTATTGATTTCTTAAGGAAGTAGCCGTGGAATAAGCGGGATAATGCACAGCTAGCGGGTCATTGTTGCGAAATAAACCCCGACAGGGCGATGCGGAGGGTCTTGCATCGCCCCTTATCCCTTACATGTTGAATGAATACCTTCAACAAACTGACTTCAGCCACTAATCAGGTAGGTTAAATCAGCCAGAGGATGGTGAGTGACTTTAAGACAATGTTGTCGTTGTTGTATGCTGTCCGTCTGTCAACCTTTCTTAAACACCCATCTAGCAGCAACGCGATTAAGAAAACACATTTTTGTTGTCTACACTTTTCTTAGTGATTGCTTTTGCTGTATGTCAATATAGCCGGTCACACATCATGTTGTTGTTGACATTTAAATCTTTTTCTGCAAAAGTAAAAACCACTGAGTTCATGATATCTGTGCAGCACACTGGGTAATACTGTTAGAAAACACAGGAAACATTATCCCTGTCAGTAAAGTCACTATTTTATATATTTGTGGCAGATAGACATATCTGTAAAGTGTGTTCTGCTACAGTGAAACACTAAAAGTGATTACCAGAAAAGTAACCAGCTATGTTTATTAAAGGAGCAATACGTAGCATGAACAGCTAGCGTTTAAAATGAGTAACATCAGTCCAAATTCAAAACATTGGAGCCGTGGCCTGTCCGCTCCTCCGCTGTGACTGATAGCAGTTAGCGCAAATTTTTGCAATTTGAGGGTTACCTTTTAGACATGACCACGTTCGCCTCTAGCCTTGATAACCAGCTGGACACGGACCACAGAGAGATGTTCTAATCTAATGTTAACGTTATCTCTGTTGGTCCAGTTTGTTAGCTTGCTTCCATGACTGCAGAAGGCTGTGTTTGTGTGCCAGTTTGGGCAGTGGACGGGATCACACCGGCCAAAACAAAAACAGACGTTTCGGACCGGAATGGAAATTTCAAAGGAAAACATACTGGCTGTAACAATGTTGTCGGAGAAGCCAGTATTTCAAATCAGCCTGTTTCCTTAATCTCTGATGTCATATCATGGTCATTTTATAATTTATTACAGTAAATATATTACATGTCGGTCCTTTAAATCAGCCACATTTATTGGCAGTAATGCACTATTATGATTTTTGCCAACTACCAATAAAAAAGGGGAATGAAGAAGATGTTTTTGTATTGCTTCAGTAACTCAAATTTTACCTCCTCATCGTGGCCAAGGCCTCACTAACCTGCTGTCTAGCTCCATGTCTACAGACAAATCCTGCAGATAAAATTCAAAACTGTGAGTCTCAGTTTGCAGCACATTATCTCTGTCCAAGTGATTATTCTGGAGCAGCTCCCACACATGGCAGAGTCGATGCCAGGCGTACGATTCACATGCAAACGCATAAAAAAATCACAACCCCAGAGCAGATTTACAGTCTGGGCCTAATGCCTGCTGTAGACGCTCGTAATCACTACCTCGTATTAGTCCCATAAGAGCAGACGGTTGGATAGCAGCACTGAGGAACACATAACAATGGATTCCTCATCAGGTCAATATGTTTTCCTGGCAATTACAATTGTCATGGTAAAGCTAATAAACAGTATTTAGAATCATAAAGAAAAAATAGCACACAAGCGTTACAGTATACCTTGAGAAATACCTTGTATCGTCCTTTTGAAAAAGGCTTTGCAGGCCTCACAGGAAGCCACGCCGTAGTGGTACCCCGAGGCAATGTCACCGCACACCAGGCACAGCCTCTTGGGAATGGCATTGAGCATGTACTCGCACTTGATCGGCGAGTCGTCCACCACGACGCCGGAGCACTCCTCGTAGCGACGTAGGCACGCGGCGCCGCCTCCCAGCATGCCCGGGTTGAACATTGGCGGGGAGTCCAGGGCGTGCGAGTGTCTGCTGTTGCCGTTAATGTAGCCGCCACTGGCGTCGGAGTTGCCGCTGGGACTGTGGTGACTGCCGGTGTCTACTAGCGAGGAGGACGGACTGGAGGGCTCGGTTTTGACGTAGGAACCACAGCTGGAGGAGAGATGTCGGTCCTCAGAGGGCATTCTGGTTAGCAACCTGGAGAAACAGACACAAGGAGAGAGCTGGGGTCAGTTTTAATTGAATTTACAGAAAATATTAGGGCGGTGTATTGGCGAGAGTCTGGTGATCCGATACATATCATGATACGGGGGTTACGATTCAATATATCGCGATATATTGCGATACTATAAGCAAGCAATATTGCAATTTTTAAATCTAATTTAAGGAAAACTGTCAGTATAAAGAACACAACGCCATATGTATTAAATCTGAGTACAACTTTTGAGAATTGATACAATATCGCAAATCATAATATATATATATTTTCGATATTTTCTTACACCCCCAGCGCAAACTGGGGAGCAACTGGGCCAATTCAGGAATTGAGAAGAATTATTATTCTTGGCTGATAACAGAATATCTTTAAAAATATCTAATTAATTCTGCAATAGTCAGAGAAATTCCCTAATTTTCTTAACTCAAATCATATAATGGATCATATAATCTTTCAATTAAATAAAAAAAACAAACTGGAAGAACAGGGGTTTCAAACAATATCAGGGATATGGAAACGGAGCCTGTTTATCTCACTTTATTTTCTCGAGAACTGAGACGCAAAGACTCTTACATGATAGTAAATATAGATCAGAAAACTGCAGTATCAGTGAAATTATCACCGCTAACAAGTCTGACAAGATGCACTGAGCGTTGCTTTCTTCCATCATCTCCTGATCATTCGGCGAGAGATTCATCAGCTGTGATGGAGCGCGCCGGTCCGTCTGAGTTTGATAGATTACGTTACAGACACAACCATTTATGTGTTGGAATGCCAAGTGATATACTGCAGCAGCTTATTTCTCTCAGGCGAAATGGTAACTAACGACCACATCAACAGATGCCCCATACATCTTGCAAACAATGCCCACAATTGGTCGGCTGCCAGAAGTAAATGAATGAATGAAACTTCAGAAGGCTGTTAATGGACAGAGAGAGAGGTGTTACACTCAGCATATGGAGGATCATGGGTAATACATGACCCAATCAATAGTCCCGGTTAGTTTGCCAAAGGACGGTGCCGGGTTACGGTGGATTTAAGTGAGAGGTTGGAGAGGCTGAGGAAGAGGCACTGACCTGGGATTAAGTTCCCTGATTCCAAATTTCATTATAAAAAGGTGGGAAAAGGCAGAATTATTGGAAAATGCTGCTTATGTACACCGACAGACTTATAGACAGAAAGCAAATGTTGCCAAATAATGACCAAATATGATAAAATGTGATCAAAAACAAAGAGTTACTGGAGGGATTCTTGTATTGCTGCATGTATTAATATGTTTTTCATCGCAGATTTTATTCGGAAACCTTAAAGAGGACACACTTTCAACAACATCAAACATCCGCAACTATCGGAAAAAACAAAACACTGACATCTTTATAAACTTTATGAAGGTTTTTGTTGAGGGATAAGTTATATATTTACCTCCGATCCATTTAATATTGGCAGAATATTAATGCCGAACCTTGTCAATAACACCCTTTTTCGTCTGTACCTGTTGGAAGTGTTACTTTAGGTACATTAAAGAGGACACACTGTTCTTTATTTGTCATGTAAAGTTTAATGTAAGAAGTAGGGCTGTCAAAGTTAACACGATAATAAACGCAAATACGTTTTGACGCCACTAATTTCTTTAACGCAATCAAACTTTCAGAGGTTGTAGTGGGCTCAGTTTTAAAGTTAGAGTGAACACACTGCTATCAATTGAAACTAGAATCCATTGGTACCAATCACGTCAAACTAGCTTGCCGCATAGGAGGCTAAATAACACTGTCATGTCCATTTTCAAAGAGGTCCCTTGACCTCTGACCTCAATATATGTAAATGAAAATGGGTTCTCTGGGTACCCACGAGTCTCCCCTTTACAGACATGCCCACTTTATGGTAATCACATGCAGTTTTGGGCAAGACGAGGCAACTTGTATGTGCATGACACAATAAAATTGTTGGACAGTCAGTTCTCTTCAAGGCCTCTCTAGGTTGTTATTGTACTTGCAGTAGCTTCAATAACATCCTCTCAAACAAAGCATGAAATGAGGTCTGGATCTGTATTGGAACCGCTGGCTCTGTCCGTCAGAGTCGGTGCTGATTTTACACAACTCTTGAGCCGCGCATGCTTGTGAGTTGTAAATAGTGGGTGAGAACAGTGGAAAGCCATGTTAAGAATGTCTGAAACTAACAGGAAGTTAATGCTGACCAGACACCTCTGAACTTGTTGCCTTCTTTCGCTGCCAGGTGCTGCTGCCCCGTTTTTCAGATGTGGTGTTGGTGGTTAGGAATGTATTTCCCCCCTCTGTTGCCTCAAGAGTTTATATAAAGCCATGAAGTCATCAGGCCCCGACAACATGAAACCTCTCTTTTAACTGCTAACGGGTCGCGGGTGCAGGGAGGAGGAGGAGGAGGGAGGAGGAGGAGATAGCCTCCACCCCTGGGCCAGGATCAGATCTATTGATCCTCTGCTTCCTTCCTGTTCCAGATGAGGCATGAAAAAATAAACCCTCCTCTTACGGGTCCCAGACATTCCTTATGCATTTTTAATCAGTCGGGACTGTTAACATAGTGCGAGATGGAGCGATACAACATTATGTTAGTCTTCATTCTGAGGCCACTGCGGTTTATAAAAGATTCACAGGGCTGGCGTTAAATCTTGTTAGCAATCAGCATGCACCTATAGTCAATTGGAAGGTATATTTTCTCCCATCTGAGGGAATTGGAGAGAGCGGCGTGGTAACAGTTAATACATCATCGCAGCCAGATAGGGGGATTCCCTATGGAATAGTACATTGTGGCATATGTAAAAAGTAGTTCACTCCCCACTTAGCACACAGTAACGCTGGGGAGATGTTTTTTGTTAGGTTTAATGGAAATTTCTAATGGGTCCTTTCAAATCTGTCGAAATGAAATAATGGCACGAGCCGCCAATTCGTGCAGACAGAAATAGCTTCATAGTTTCATAATTTGGTTTCTTCCTCTTATTATAAGGAGAGTTTTTCTAAGCGCAGCCCGACTCTCCTCAACCCGGCCCGCGCTCCCTTGGCAACACACACACACACTCAAACACGCATTGCACCTCATATCTAATGGGGTAGTGTTTGCTCCGCCGCGCAGAAAAAATGGTACAAACCGAGCAGACGAGCAGGACTCATCAGACAGACGTGAAGGTCACCTGCCATTCCCTGCTCGGCTGTTCTTTGAGGCCCCAGACGGTCCCACAATGGACGCCGCGGAGCAGCAGACACAGGTTGCAGTGTGTCCAGCGCACTGAAAGAAAGAGCGTCTAGACATGACTCCATGCTAAAACTAGAGCTGTCCGTAATGTTTAATATGACTGAGACGCTGCCAGAGAGGCTGTGTATACGCTCAGGTCAGTGACCACTGTTGTTGTTTTTTTTTTATTATTTTTATTTTGGAGCCAAAGTGTGATGGGCGTGAAAACGTCCCACCAGAGCAGCTTAAAATCTCAGATGTTTATGTGTGTGTATGTGTGTGTATTTTGGCATGCCTCCTCATGCTGGCAGTGCTGCAGATCCCCTGCTTCCCTACATAAATCCTGAATTCATCCACCTCTTCTCTAAACCATGAAATATGTTTTCCAGCCTTCCGAATTTCTGCACAATAAATTTTTACCAGCAGTCAAAAAAAAGAAAAAAAAAGCATATTCAAAGCAATTCTCCACAATGACCTCATGCTATCCTTGGCTCGACGAGCGAAGGGTTAAAAAACGCTCCGTATTTTACTATGTATTTTCTCACAGAGGGGAAATATTATTGTTAAGCTCGGGGTTAGGCTTGTAGCGAGGAACACAGCGTAAATCACGGTGCTGAACACACAGTGGAACATGGAAGCGCAGAAGGACAGAGGCAAGGAGCCATGCATGAAATTAGTTCATTAATCTTTCTATGATAGGCTGTCCTTGTTTGGGGCAAACTCTATCAGCTCTAAACTGAGTGCCCCTTCCTGCCTGACACATAGATTACACCGTTAGACCGCGGCCGGCGGTGTCTGGGAAATGAATGGTCACGCGAGCGGGAAAATGGGGTAGCGTGTGTCGCCCGAGTGTTAAGTAGTAACAACAACATGCGCGTGACACAGCGTTGGCACAAATGAAGGTCATCAAAAAATGTGTGCGTTCTAAGATTTAAATGCATTTATGCGCCGCTGTGAATAATGTAGTCGGTTTACGGAGAGGAGACATTCGTCAAAATGTATTTTTAAAAGCACATTTTAAGGTTATTTGTTACAATAGAAACGACCATGTTTATTAAAATCTGCAAGCTGTGCATGTCTTCGATGTCTTTAGCTGTCTGCTCACACCTTACAGCTCCAGTTAACACATCTAAATCTCAGCCAACAACTTAAATATTACTTATAAAATTGTAGTTACTACTTATCAAGTCTGAATTGTTGCGTCCATATACCTCCTTAGGTTCTCTCAGTGTCTGCTGGATGAGACGATGCATTTGCCTCTAAATTGTGGAGTAGTTTACCTCAATCTATCGACATTTAAACAAAAACTCACTTATTCACCGGCTATTTTGGATTGAGGTCATTTCTCTTTTTATAAATGTTATTCCTGGTCTAATTTAGATTGTGTTCTATCTAAATTACATCTATATAAATTATATCTTGCCTCTTTGTGGTAGGTTGTGACTTCAGCATTTGTTTTATGTATTTTATTAGGCTTTATGTATCTTATGTTAAAGCATGTATGCATTCAATGTTTCACTTGGCTGCAAGACAAGTAAAATTGACAATAATCTTTTCAGGAAATAGTGAAAAAATGTCCATCACAAGTTCTCAGAGACCAAGGTGACGTCTTCATATGTCTTCTTCTGTCTAAACAACAGTCCAAAACTCAAAGATATTACATTTGTTATTATAGAAGAATAAGAAAAACACTAAATATTCAATTGGTTTAAAAAAATCCTTAAATTCCTTAATTGATTATCAAAAAAGCTGTCATTTTCTAATAGCTTAAGCTCTAATAAAGTTAAAGCTAAAGTTTGTGTTTTGTGCTTTAATTGTGAAGGATTTTGTCAATTTTCTGCGGCAATTATTCGAAACGTTCTTAAGGTCTTTTCAGACCAATCGCAAATAATTACGAATGCGAATAAATCATACGGTGATTTTAAAAAGTCAAACCTATCTATGTCTATGAGTCTATCCACACTGAAACCGAAACTTAAACTTTCGTGTTTCCTGCAGCTGTTTTCATTTCTGCGAATTTCGGATGCGGATAAAAACAAACCAACCGATAAAATAATGACTTTTGTTCACGCGATCAATAGATTTTCTCGGACGACAATGTCATAATTCTGTTCATACCGTCACAAAACGACATGGATATTAATCTCACAAAATAGCGTCCTTCTATTGAGGTATTTGAATGAAGCTTTGAATGTCTGTCGTCGTATTTTATGATGCCATCACCCTAAAAAAAATGGGGAAAATGTGATTTGGTATTATTGTGGTCATCTACCTGATCAAGTCCCATAGCTGAAGAAGGCCATGGGGTATGGTTGAAAACTCTGAGAATAAGTACGTGGACTTATTTACGACAGATTTGTGTCCCGGAGAAGGCGGAGAAAGAATCTCTACGTAAACATTTTTACTTTCTTACTTTAAAGTTACCACTTCTGACCAACTCTGTAACTTCCAGTACTACGTTTGTACTGCATGCATACTTTGTTTCTGCTTCTCGGAGTCTCTAACACACACACACACACACACACACATGCGCGCACACAACACACACACTCACACACACACGCGCTCGTACACAGAACTTCCAGCATATGGCCTCTTCAATGTCACTGCCACGAGGAGAGATTGCATAGATTTCCCACATGGATGATGTCTCCTTACCTGGAGTATCAACCCCCATCTACATACACGTCCACCACCTCCAGGAAATTGCTCTCCCCGCAAAGTCAAACACACCCCTAACTGCCTTTTAAAAAGAGACAGAAGAAGGAGGTTATGGGGGAGAAAGAATAAACGAGCAGAGACTTAAGCCGTCATTGGGAATCAGAGGGGGACTCATGAGGGACAGTTACGATATTGATTTCATAAATAAACAGAGATGGCCATCGATCCTAATGTTATTTTGCATTTCAATTACTGCCCAGAAACATAACCTTCAAACGTCTGCTTCTCCACAGTAATAACATCCACTGATAATCACAAGCGAGTCTTGTCCGGCGCAAATTGGCTTTTCTCTCTCTCACTCTCTCTCTCTTTTTTTTTTTTTTTTTTTTTCAAATGTGTAAATGACACAACTTTGCATTTGCCTAATGGTATTAGGGCATGGGCTGAATTTCAAGTGAGACTCAAGCTGATACAGTAAGCGCTCCGGTCAATTGACACAATGCAAATTAACGTGGTGAAGAGGAATTAAGTTCACAATGTGAGACCTCGTGAAGCTACGATGAGGCCCATTAAATTAAACATGCTGGCTGACCCACACTCCATGATTAGACGCACTGCTTCTTCTTCTTCTTCTTCTTCTCTCTCTCTCTCTGTGTGTGTGTTAATTTCATTTGATCAATAAAACAAACTCATTCTAAGAAGTCCTCTCTGCTGCCTGCGTTCAGCCTGAAAGCCACGTTCGTGTTTTGATTGAATAGCGGCTGCAAAAAAAAAAAAAAAGCGTCCATCTACATCCTGATGAATGCAGAGTCCTTGACAGGCTGCCTAAAGGATATATCTACATCCCTATATATCAAGAGGGGGTCACGACATGTAATGAAGTTATTTCTCCTCTCGTGCCGTCACACAGAGCTGCTGTTCCCTCGTATGCAGCAGCCATCGCCATTAATAAACACGTCACTCTGAACACTTTTGAATTGTTTTTGTATCTGGTCATTTTTACTGATCTTGTTCATGAAAACTCGAAGCTGACGGTAAAAGAGAAGTTGGAGGGAAGCAGCATATTTTTTTTCCAACAATTTGAACACAATGCACCTGCTCCCTCCGTCCGCCAGTGGACGCAGGTTCTGTTGGCTTCCCAGTCCATTTTACTGGTCCCATCAGCCAACCAAACTTGAATAGAGCTGCAACGATTAATTGAGTTGTTGTGAACTATTGAATTAATCGTCGACTATTTTGATAATCGATTAATCAGTTTGAGTAATTTTTCAAGAAAAAACAGCTTCTTGAATGTGAATATTTTCTGGTTGCTTTACTCCTCTTTGACAATAAACTGAATATCTTTGAGTTGTGGACAAAACAAGACATTTGAGGACGTCATCTTGGGCTTTGGGAAACACTGGTCGACATTTTCACCGTTTTCTGACATTTTATAAACCAAACAACTAATCGATTAATCGAGAAAATAATCAACAGATTAATCAACAATGAAAATAATTGTTTGTTGCAGCCCTAAACTTGAAGATGGGTTTTAATAATTTTGGTACAAAAGCAAACAGTGACGGTGTTACTTAAAGTACAGTGATGATAGCGGTTTCCATGCAGTGCAGAAAAGTGTGTGCTGGAAGCAGCAACATTTGTCCACTCACTAGAGTGATTAAGCAGAATGTAAGACGCCGGCCCTCACAAGTAACAAAACAACACTTCCAGTAATGTAACCAAGACTTAAAATTAAACTTACTATTTCTGATGTTCACTTAAATGCTTTTGAAGAACACATGGAAGCAGAGTAAGACTCAAATTTATCAGTAACATATAAGATATCATTTCATAAATCTCTGTTTTCTTTGTTCTTTCTGTATCAGATCTTTTTTTGGGGTTGGAAGTTTTATATCATGACTGTTTCTGGTTAAAAATCTCAACTTTGGCCCAACAAAATACAACATACTACACTATATGTCAGGAAATAAGCGTATGCTCAGGGTTTAAATATTCTGCTATAATTTAATTAAGATGAACTTTTGCGATACTACATATTTAAAAATATTTTCTCTTGATGTAATGTTTAATGTGCTACTCATCTGTCAAAAAAATAAAAGATAAAAGATCAAATAAAAGGTTTTTTAAATATTAAATATCAACTTTGTAATCTCTTCTTTATGAAGTGGAATTATGCGGTCTTGTTAAGAATTGTGACAAGACAAATGCTGGATTTACAGTATATGTAACTTAATGTAATATTAAATAATTCTTAAGTGTATATAATTATTGTTTTCATAATTTAACTTTTAACTTCTTAAATTTTCACTGCACCGTATCAAGTGAAATTCCTGTGTACATTTTGCGAATAAAGCGATTCTGATTCAGATTTATCTATTAATTTTTTTTAGATATTATTGACACTGACTAATGGAAACATTACATTATAAACACACTATGACAAAGTGCATAACTAGTGTGATATATGCAGATGCAATGCATGATAAGATGTGTGTCCCTTAACAGACACAGTCAGGTGTTTCCATGATATGGCACCGCTAAAATTAGATCCCAGGTCAGTGTGTGATTCTTTGGTCTCATCCGTATGTGCGCGCAAATATGTGTATATGTGATCGTGTGTGTGTCTGTGTGTGTGTGTGTGTGTATACACATTTGACCGCTTGTGCTTATTCGTTCATGTTGGTTTGCTTGTGAAGGGCACCTATGGGAACAGCAGGTGGAACGACAGAGAAATGGATCTGATTTATTAACTGAACCTAAACTGCAGTTAAACTTGAAGTGGAAATGATGCAGTTCTCAAAACTGCTATATGGCTAATGAAACCACGGCTAATCACAGACATATAATAAGGTTGACCATTTTAAAAATCAACATTTACTTGTTAAACATTTAAAGAAAATGAAAATAAGATGCCTTTGTTTCATAATGAAGACATAAAATGCTATCATGTGCCCATAAGAAAAGAGTGTCTACCATGAAAAAACTATTTATAAGCAGATAGCAGAAGGACTTTTTTCTCTCCCAAGAATTTTCAAATCATGTCATCTGACTTAAAATGTGGAGAGTAACTGAGGAGTCAGATTTTAATAGTAGATTACAAAGTTTAATGGACCCAGTTTGTGTTTTTTAATCCACACGTACTGTATAGCTGCAGGTTATTTGGATTTTGGTTATACACACAAATTCACTTATAATTTCATTCAAGAAACACCAAAACGGTCCTCATGTGGATATTTAAAAAATATGAAATCATATATTCCAAACACTGAAACATCTTAGCATATTTACATTAACATGAATGTACAATAACATTTTTAAATTTATTTATTTTTTGGGGCAGAGGAAACACATCTCTGAACTGAGTCACTTCAAGTTATCCTGGAAAACGGAATTAAAAAATATCTAAATATGTTTGTTCATATATATATATATTAAATATTTCTATAGTGTAAAATGCCTGATAAGCTAATATTAGTTTGTAGGTAGAAGAACATAATGTGCCTCCTGAGCAGAGATGTGGCGTGAGAGTTGGACTAACAGTCGTGGGACCTCTCACCTCTGGCCAGTAGGTTGGCCGTCAGACCTCAGGGGATTATTAATAGCGTTCCCTGAAGCCAGACCTTACTAAGCACAGCTTTAGCACAGACTTACTGTATGCAAATACATGAGCAACTACAATTACTTGCAGGTGGTAAACTGTGTGACAGTATGGTTAACAATACTTAAAAGTAAAAACACTTTTTAAGTGTGTAGCTTCTGTTACAATGTTCTTTTGCTAATGAGAGTTTTTTTTCTATTATAAATTGCAAGTTTATAGTGATGGCAGACTGTGTTATTTAAAAGCTTTGTCAGGGTTTGCTTTAAATAAACTCTCCTTAAATAATTAACATTATAGTTGCTAGTTAAACTAACTCCTTTAATGCCGCATTAATCCCAGGAAGTTATAACCAGGAGAAATATGTAGAGTGGTGAGTTTGTAAATTTGTACACAACTTTGTGGTGTTTTGGGTGATGTCGTAAAAAGTACTATAAATGGTCCTGCAGTTATCAGAGGAGGTAATCTTAAAATACCAAAACATTGACACATTCAGATGCATACATTCACATATAACATGTATATACATGCACATACGCAACCAGTTCCTCACTCGCCAAAATACACTTGCATATATTTGTGTACGTCCATAAATGCAGGGTTTACATGCAGATGCACACAAACATACAGTCCTACAAACACAGCAGCACACACACGCACGAACACACTTGCACACACTTACACACACCACTAAGACCTGGCCAGGGGTCACTATAGGTTAATAGCATCATATCGTTACCTTTGTCTTTTTTTAGCATTTAAATTCATCTTAAAATATAAAAAGAAAAATAATAACTTAAAGCCCACGGTGTTAATTGTATGAATGTGTACGAAATGCAGTTTTACAGATTCTGCAAATTGATGATTGTGCGAAAAAGAAGAGCTCAGGGGTTGTGGCTTTTACACCGCAATCTGCACAGGAATTACAATATTGAATGTCAAAGGCTGAAAAGACAATACATGAAACTGATCTATTTAAACACATTAAAAAGAAATGAAACCCAGATCTGTTACTTTTATGTGAGATATCAAAACAACGGACACGTTCTCTGAACACTTGTGGTCAAACATTACACTTCTATCTGTCCACTCAGAAATTACAATGATTAATTAGATTGTAGTAATTCAATTAAATGTATATACTTTGTGTGTTGTACCTTACATTGTGTGTACTGCACATTTAAATTAGCAGTTTGAATTGTCAATGTTGTACACTTTATATTATATTACTTGCCATTTTGTGTCATTATAAATCTAAAATACAACATAAAAATAAATGTAAAAAGCAACAACATGTACATTTTTAATGTAGCATGATATTACTGCAAAGTGTATAAAAGCTGCAACCACTTTTAAATAATAGTTACTAATCCCTCCTAATAAAAGCAGTTACTTTTGAATGCAAAAATGTTTTATCTTGTCTCTTGCTAACCAAATACATGTTATTTCACCTTTATGAGATTTTGCCTAAAGTTGCAGAAGACCTTTCTTTTCCTATGTGTAGAGTTTGAAATACTCCTAATCACAGTCCTGTAAAAAGTGCTAAGCAGGTTAAACCAGTCCAATCCCATCTACAGCTTAACCATTAAGAGGATCCCAGTAAAGGATCTCCCTGTCCACTCATGTTTGGTCAAAAGAAGAGCGTCTTTCCAGGCATGCAACGAGTGAAGTAATAAAATAATAAATGTTGGTGAGAGTTTCTTTGACTTCTGTAAAACAAGCTGCTTGATCCCTGCACTTATGAACTAAATGCACTGTATACTTTAATCTTATTTAAATATAATTAACTGCATTTTCTTTATGTATACTGCCACTTTGATAGATGATCAAATCCCTCCCTGATTTAATCATAAACAGCAAAATTAAGTACAAAATCACAAACAACAGAAAAGTGATCAAAGCTTTTACTAAACAGGCAGTTGTCTGTCCCCTCGAACACACTCTCATCTGTCTCTCATGAACACACACTCTCACACAGACTGGGCGACAGTACAGTCACAGTTTTCCTTCCCTGGGACACCGCCGGACACCGGCTGCTGCCAGAGGATAGTCGTCTGGATACGGTCGGCATTAATCTGCCTCTGGCTCTTCCCTGCGGCTGAGGTTAAACCCTGGATCCTGATGCAGAGCTACACAGCTGTAGGGCAACCGTCCGACCTGGACTCCCCGCGGGCTACTCTACCGAGATGCTGTCCCGTACACGGGGAGGTGGAGCTGAGATAACGCGAGGAGGAACTCCCTGGCTTTTGAAACAGTTTACTTTACGCTTGAGATTTTTCTTTTTTTCTCTCCTTTTGATATAAAAATAAAAAAGTCAATAAACCTGTCACCTAAAATGGAAAACAACAGTAGAGATGAAGAAGAAACAGAGATGATGAGGAAAAAGAGGTGGAAAGAGATGCACCTACTGGTTGTGGTAGCAGAGAGGGTCAGGGATGCACAGTTCGGAAACATCCATCAGTCCACGTTAAGCATTCCAGGTGTTGCAATAAAAAAAACAGATAAACAAACAGCTGGGGGAAAAGCTGGAGGAGGAGATCAGTTCCTAAGTCTCCACATATCTTGATGAAATGTTGGTCAGGTGTTCCTGGGTGTTGTCTCCCCTCCCTCCCTTGTTCAACACACACACACACACACACACAAAATAAAAAAAAAAACCTTCTGGCTCGGCCCGACAAACTCCAGTCGGCACAGGTGCTGCTGCACACTTGGGCTCTGGAGTACGTGTGAAGAAGAGGAAGAGTGGTGGCGATACAGAGAGAGAGGAGAGAGGAGAGAGGAGGAAAAATCCTGAGGTAGAGATGAAGAGAGGAAGTAAGTGTAGAGGAGAAAGAAACAAGATCAGGGGGAGTGATGGAGAGAGAAAGAGAGAATAAAAGACAGACACAGATGGATGGAGAGCAGCAGTGGTGAGAGCGCACTCGGGCTGAGTAAGTCAGCGAGGGGATTGAGTCTCCATTGAAGTCATGGGGGCTCTTTAAGAGCAGGGGGGAGCGGCTTGGGGCATACGGAGCCGACGCCATTGGTCGGTTTCAGGAAGGCTGTCCTGAGTGCAGCCAATGAGGATGAGAGATTACTGAGATGGGACGGGCTAATGGACTACCGGTCGGTGTCCAGTCATTCACAAGGGAGCGCTGCAAAACACAGAGACACAGGCAGACCCCCCCAGATAGATATAGATATATATAGATATACAGTAGATATAGAGGGGATAGATGAGGAGTCACAGTTGGTGTTTACAATTCCAGAAGTAAAGTGAAGTGGACAGCAGTAATTGACAAGCAGCAGAAGTAGCAGCACGCTCACTGAAGGCGATTTAAACAGGTCTGTTTACTGTGCTTTAAAGGGCTCAGTGCCAGCTTACAGAGCTAAACTGTTCCCTTTACTCTTTTATCCTCCACCGTGGATCTGGCTTTTCCACAGCCAGCCCTCCTTTGAAGTAACGGCAGCTGCTTCCCACAGCATTTCACCAGTCCCACTGTGAAGAGACGGGGTCACACCAGTAACGAACGAGACAGGATGCAAGAAACCGAGAGTGATAATGACCTCGGCACGAACGATAGTAACGATGACAGACAAGTTTGAGTGGATCTTTACCACGTCTGTGTAATGTGGCAGCCATCAGAGGAAACCCAAAGCCCCCGCGTCCCCGCCCCCACCACCCCGCCCCCCCCCCCCCAATCCAACCCACTTCATCAACCCACATTTTCCTGATCGATACAAAACCCATCACACGCTCTTATTGATCACAGCGTTGCTGTGTCGCCACAAGCCTCGGGACAGACTCTGTTTCCCAACCGTCTTTTAAATAAAAAGGAATTATACAATTTTGAACGTTTTCTTTTCATGTCAGTCCGTATCAAAGTCACGGGAGCGAAGGCTGATTGCTTTAATAAAAGGAGCTGTGCGTTCTCAATTAACGTTTTGATCAATATTTGGGCATTTGATGTACTTTCCTGCGGAGGAAAACCAGGATATTCCCGCTGATCTGATTAAGACATCCAGACATAATCAATAGAGGAGATATGTTTATGTTTTTAATGAGGCAGAGAGAAGACGCTAATGTTTACATGACATGTATGATTTCACATTAGGTTTGGGGGGGAAAGTTAATTAAATAAAAAAAAATAAATGTTTGTTTTTTTGAGTTTTATGCAAATTTAGAGTGCATGTGAAAGTATCTCTAAAGGTAAAGCTGCAGATTTGGTTAATTAAATACATTTTTAACTGGTGAAACATTATCAAAATGACATTCTCATCTATCAGGGTGGTTTTATTTCATCTATTAATTAAAAAAAAAATCACTGCATTTAATTTTGCAGCTCCACTCTTGTGTTGCCAGTTTTCTGAGGTGGGCCATATTGTTAAGTCCAAGGCTCATCTGCCTCCCTCCCTCTCAGCCAGCCAGCTTACACAGCGAGGGGACACACCGGGCTTCATGGCATCTGACAGGAAATCTATTGAACGCACAGTCTGTAATCCCACTATCACGCTATCGCCAAACGAAGAAACAGTAATCCAATCATTAGGTCTGTATTTAAGCAAAACAGATTTTCAGCTCTACGACCGAGAGTGTGTCTCTTTAAGCAGATCACAGCGAGTCTGGGATCTAAACACACTGTGCATTTCCAGGCAGCAGTTTATGTTTTCATTATAGTTTTTGCTCTCATTTGCTGTTTTTCACTCTCAGTCATGTATTCCCCATCTGAATGCTGGAATATGGCCTTAATTTAACAGAGAACAGATGGATAGAAAAGGGAATTGGGTTTATTTTTGGAGAGAAATTTAGGCTTATACAGTTTGAAAATGTGTGCACTCATGAATAAAAGCACATAAAAACCTGAACGAAACGCTTCTAAAAGCAGATCAGAAACGCCGAGATTTAACCGTCTGTTTGCAATCAGCAGCTTGTTTCTGAAAAGTGAAAAAGAACCAATCGTTATCTGTCAATAAATAGTAATTACATATTGTGGTGAGTTGAGGGACACAATCTCGCTGTCACACTGGCAGCATGTAATTAAAATCCTGATTCACGAGCAAACTGGTCTTTTATGTCCGACCTTTTGACCTCTCCAAACAGACACTGGACCGAGAGCGGCCCGATGGCTCAGCAGGAAGCCCGCCGTGTACTCCCACTGGACATAACTTGTTACAAATGATGCATGTCAACTTTTAACAACAAGAAACTGATAAAATAATTGCATTGATTACCAGACAACAGACAGTATCTTCCTTAAAAAGACTTATTAGAATTGAGGAGCTGTATTCTCAAAACTCATTGTTGCTACTTCTCTGGTTTTAATGAGCTCATCACATGAATTTAAGCAAATTACTGATAGTCAACAAAAAACAACAACTATGAAATGGGAAATATACAAGCCAAAAAGATATTTATATATTTATATTATATTTATATATTTAGTCAGTGATGGTTTCTTTTTAAAAATTATCAGCTATAGAATAAAATGTTGTTTTTTATTTCAATTTCGGTAACAAGTTGACAAAATCATGACCGAACAAACTGTTTCTGTTCAAATTGGAAATTTTCAGTCGAAGAATTAGTGCAGAGAAAGATTCATATTTATCATATTTCTTATCTTATGAAAACCCACAAACTGAAATATGACAGAAATATCATTATTAGCTTAGAATATTCATGTTTATTTCTGTTATTTAACTAATAATATACTTATAATGAAGGAGCTAATATGAGGTGCACAACTCACAACATATCTCCCTCGGAAGTAATGACATATATTAGAAACAAGTTAAACCTTCCAAAAAATAAAAGAAGAGAAGTTATTGAGAGTCTGATAATGTTTCTGTGTTGTACCTTTGTGGAAGTTATTTCATTATAAAGCAGCTATAGCAATGTTATACATAAATCTGACAAAATAAGAGGGACTGTCAAAGGTCAAGGTGACCTGAGATTATTACCTATTAATCTGTTTTGTTATATTTAGGTGTTTTTATTCCTTTGGTTTACTCTGCACTTATGTAGTTTGGTTTTACAATGCAATTGTTTATGTTATATATTTTATGTTTTTTTGACATCTTGGGATCATGTTGGAAATAAGTGTTCTCACTTTTGAAATAAAAAAAATATATTTTGAATTAGGGCCGTGCGATAATTTAATATGATACTTTATCATCTTTTAATGGAATATTGTGATGAAATCATATATCAAGATATCATAATACACAATTATATAATCTAAATTGATAATAACAAGCACATACTAACTCAAAATTTCTCAGAAAGAGAAGAAGTCTGCTAATGGGAATACCCCAGTGTAGTTAAATCAAACTATTGTCTTTTTCTGATTACTCTGTTTACGTGTGCGTACATGTAAACATAGTCAATGTATAGCTGGAAATATATTTTTTTTTATTCGCTATGATTTCACTTGAAACTTGTTATGTTCATTTGCACTAAAGTCCTTAATTAAATGAGAAAATACTCATTTTTTTCAAGCATTTAATTCATACAGGAGTATACAAAAATGGGCTCTACCAAGTGGTTATTTGATAAAGACTATTTATTTATTGTATCACCAGAAAATGTGCTATATCGAGATATAAAATGACTTGTATCGGGATAAACAATTTTGTCCATATCGCCCAGCTCTATTTTCAAGATACAAACTATATTTTGATCCACTTATTTGAAACCTCACCATAAAAGGCAAACATATTGTAAACAGATATTGCAATGCAGGCCAAAACACTGCAGAGATTAAACTTCTAAAATGAAAGTGTAAAAGCCTCAGCTCCACCTCCAGAGTCCACCAAATCAACAAAAATCTTTATCCAACCACTAACACGCAGCTCACTAAACAGACCCTGAATCACTTGCACATTTCCCTCTCGCTGCCACACACTTGTTTGGCTCGTCTGCTGGAGGAGTGTGGAGAGGGATAATTACTATAGCCACAGGGCTGCATTAATCAGCTGGGTGCATTTGTTGGTTTTTATTATGTTCCACTCCCCTCTCCGGGCCACGCTGACTGAGCCACCACGACTAGACGGTGCTGGTGGAGGAGCGCGGTCGCCCCGCTGCCCGTTCACGCTGGGTTAATAAATGCTATTAGCCTCTATCTCTTGCCTCTTAATTTCTCATTTAACTGAGGACAGTTAAAACAAAACTACACGAGCGGCGGTGTTAATCAGGGACTCGTAGCAGGACTCGGATATCCTGATTGAGAGAGCTGGACTCACACGATGAGGGACAGAAATGTATGCTGGGATCTCTGGTATTGAGAGTGGACATGAAATATCCATGCAGGGAAATTCACACTTGATCATTTATTATAGTGGTAGTATGATTTGATATCATTGATAGTAAGCAACAGGCAGAGTATGTCCTGAAATTATGCTTATTTTTCAGCCCCTATGTGAGAATATTTTGTATTGTCTGTAGTTGTTTATATTGTGGGTATATGTATTATAATTATATTAAGATGAGGACTTCTTTGGATTCAGTGCAGAGACTGCAATATTTTACTTTTATTATGATATTAAAGAAAAATCATTTTTTATAAACTCTTAAATTACGGTTGACTCGCATTGTTGCTGTCGTGTATCGTGGCACCGGTTGATCTCACTGCACCATTCATTATTAAAATGTCTTCAATCACGATAAGACACTTTGGTTAAATGCAATCGCCAAATGGCATATATTATCTTGGGGACATTTTTCTAACCTGCGTTGCATCTATATGCTCCAGTGGAAGCCGCCATTGTGATTCAAGCAACAGCGAATGGTCTCCACTGTGTTCAATCACATTAAATATAAACAAAATCAATTGCACCGCCACGCTCTAATTTTAAACAGCTCCTTGACACCAGTCGAAGCCTCGGCGACTCGCGTATACGTCACCTGCATAACACAAGAGGGTCTGGATGGAGTCACCTCTACAGCAAAGCCAGGTTGTGTCATTGCCATCCAGAAACGGGATCAATACATTCCTCTCAAGTTCATTCCAATAAGGCAGCTGGCAAAAACGGCCCTCGTGGCGTCAGCTGTTTACAGCTTTATGACGCTTCTGCGTGCGAAGCAAGCCTGCTGGGTTTAGAGCCTGCAGATGAAAACAGCTAGCGCCAAGAGAAGTGGGTAACTTAACACGGTTACTTTGAGTGTCTACGGGACAAACAACAAGACTTTTTATCTAAGAGACTAGTATATGTATAGCTCTTAATATTAAAGCTAGGGTTGGTAATCTTCAAAAACATTTTTTTTGTTATATTAGTTGAACTTCTCATTACATCCCGTAGATGTATGATCACAATATTTTGCGTGGCAATATTTTATTGATACACAGATTGATTATTGATTACAGTATTGATTTTTTATTATATAAACTATCAACCTCTTAAGAATCCCGGCCGCTATTCTGTCTTCAGAGCTAACTAGAAGATACTGGTAACATATGAAACTAGAAAACCTAAGCAATTGATATGGTATGATTTGTATCAACATGTCATATTAGTTTTTCAAGAAGAACGCTAAATAAAAATCCAACCTAACGATACATTTTGGTGAGGAAAAACATACACGGCCATTTTCAAAGGAGTCCTTTGACATCTGACCTCAAGATATGTGAATGAAAACTCTGAGAAAAACTGTATCTTATTAGATAAAACAGATGATGACAAACTGCCTATTTGCAGTTAAAAAAAGGTAACAAATCGCAATAAATCACAATATATCTTATCGCAACATTCGGCGTATCGCACTATGTTTAAAAACGCAATAAGATTGAATTGTGACTTAAGTATCGTGATAATATCGTATCATGGGGCCTCTGGTGATTACCACCCCTACCGTCACAGGACTGTAATACGCACATCCAATCATTTCATTCGGCCCAAATAAAATGATTGGACGGCCTGCCTGCGTACACTCTGCCCGTGCACTCATTGTGTGTTACTGGACTCTTCCATAAGCTGCTAGCTTGACAGCTGTGCTAACAATAGCCATGTTTGTTATTTACGAACAAAATCACTCTGTGGCGGGAGGCCTGAATGGATGGACTGTCTGTGTTGCAGAATTGGCTACATTCTCTCTAGATTTCGCGTCTATTGGAGCTAGTGCTACTGTAGCTACTGTACTTTCATTGGAAAAGAGTTGTCAACACTGGGCTCGGTTGTGCGGGTGGATCATTTTTAAAATCTAGTAGACTTGCTAATTTCATAAGAGTGCCTGCTTTATGCTGTAAAGAACACTGCAGCACATTTTTGACACAGAAGCAACTAGGGCTGCAATCACCGATTATTTTCATTGTTGATTCATCTGTTGATTATTTTCCTGATTGATCGGTCAGTTGTTTGGTCTATAAAATGTCAGAAAATGCTGAAAAATGTTGATCAGTGTTTTCCAAAGCCCAAAATGACGTCCTAAAATGTCTTGTTTTGTCCACAACTCAAAGATATTCAATTTACTGTCATAGATGAGTAAAGAAAGCAGAAATATTCATAATTATGAACCTGGAATCAGCGAATTTTGACTTTCTTTTCTTTAAAAAATGACTCAAACCGATTAACAGATTATCAAAATAGTTGACAATTAATTTAATAGTTGACAACTAATCGATTAGAAGAAACAGCTAGCTTGTGTTTAAAAAGACAACGCATTTAGGAACATGTGCGTACATTTATATGTGTAGGTACACTGATCTGTAGAATAACAGTGGTGACAACTCGTGCATTTAAGTAAGTCTTACCATAAACGTGTGAGAGAAGGAAAAAAAATTGTATGTTCATTGAATTCGTGTCACGGAGCTGCCGTTTGGGCTCGTACCGACTTCAACGTCTCAGAACACCCACAGGGCACTAGTAACTCTTCAATTACCAGCTCCACTCTGAGGAACGGTTAACTTAGGTACAAAACTTTCTGTTTCAAATGACTTATAGCGTGTTTGATAAGGAAATTATCCTCTTTGCTCGTCCCAATCCCATGACAAAAGAGGCTGTTTCTGTATAAATTATCTCCACGGACGAGAGGATTGTCAAAATACTTAGAGAGTCAGTGGTGTATCCTGTGAAACAATAATCATCTGAGCATGATTTCTGCTGCTGAAGAATTATTTCAATGCATAATTTAAACAGCTACTGACTACACACACACACACAAAGCAGATCATGCTTATATTGAAAAGTGAGGGAGGAAAAAAAAAAAAAATGTCCAGTGGATTTTAAACTGCAGGAGTTGCAGCCTGTTTACACAGTGCTGATGAATATAATACTAAAAACAAACATTTATGTAAAGCAGCCTCTGTTGGCAGTAAATCTCATTTTGAAGAGAGGCTTGGTATTCAAGACTTGGCTCCGCTAAGATCCAGGGATGACTTTCATTTAGTCTCACCTCTCCATCCAACTGGGGTCACCCCTGTTGGTATAGCAAGCACAGCAGTCACATTGCTCCACCATGCGCGCAGATTGCTTACTAGAACCGCCTGGAACCTTTCATATTTCCCAGTCAGCATTTTTACAGGATAATTTTGGCAGCCTTTAAGGATATCGCTGCCTTAATAGAGGATAAAAATAAAACGGGTGGTGGAAGGGCTATATCAGGCCGGTATAATCTTGTATTCTATACTGTGTGGAGCTAAACATCTGGCTTTGGCTCCATTCAATGAGATTAAACTTCTCCCCGGTTGATTCCAAAAGACCATTTGTCCTATTTTTAAAACTAGAAAGAGTGTTTTGAGCCAAGTAAATCTAAAAAGGCCAGTTAAATTGATTAAAATACTATGGTGTAAATGGCATTATAGAGCAGCCTCTAAGAAAGTCTTTGGTCTATATCCCATTGAGCGATTCTGGTCAGCAGATTTCTATAGATAGATTGTATTTGTACATGTGTGCGCGCCTCGATGTGTGTGTGCATACATATACAAGCATTGTGTGTGTGTGTGTGTGTGTGAGCATATTGGTATGTGTAGTTACAGCAGTGACTGACTTCTGTATAAGAAAGCTTGTCAAAATGTCTCAAAGAAGGAAACAGCTTAATTCAATCAGCGCTGCCGCTTTCAAGACCACAGGGGAGCCGGCTAATGGTGTTAGAAACTTGAAAAGTTGGGAAAAAAATAAGCTTGAGGAAGTTCTCACTACCTGGGAAAGAAGTGTGTTCCTTGAGGCTTTCCTATACTGTATGATAGTAAAAGCTCCACTCTTCCGGGCCTTGTTGCTTCTCTGTGAGCTCAAATGCTGGATTTTAGTTTGTGCTCCTCCCATGAGGGGCAAAGCTTTGCAGAAGTTAGAGGAGGGTTATATGAAGTTCAGTGGAAATGTTTTTTCTCCAGTACTCAGCCAACTTTTTAATAAAAGACAAGAATGTGGATCGAGATGTTCTGCAGGAGCATGTTTGGAGGTGAGTGGATGGGGAGTTAAAATCTTCTAAATAGGCATCCTGTGGGCATTCCCTTTCAGAATTACGAGAAAGAGACAAATGTTATGCCAGAATCTGGAGAAAACATGACAGTGTGTGTCTACGGCTGAGCTGTGCAGTGAAAAAACTGTGGGTCTACAAGGCGTGCACCTCGTTTGTTTTATGCGCCCTTCCCCCTTCTCCGACATTCACCCCCATTAATTCCATGATTGTGTCTTCCTCTCATTTTCTCCCTCGTTATGCATTTAATGTTTCCAATTTGCCGTCATCACAGAAAAACGCCATAAGAAGCTATAAATTCTTTTCTAATTCCAAATAATTAGGATTACACGGACCAGTGGTTTTCAATCAGCGAGATCATCTCAATGATAGATGGTAGGATAACTGGTCATTGCCGAGACATAAATATTGTGTCGTTCAATTAATCTGGTCTAATGAGGTGTCAAAGCTGCCACTCATCCATCAAATACAATTAGGAATAAACACATATGCATGGAGATGGGTAATTAATAATTAGCAAAGCAAAGAAAACAGTATTGGTTTCAGCAGCCACATTCACAGAGCAATTTACCACAGCTCTTTCTTTATTCGATTTTTCAAGTAGAGTGAGACAATGCCACATCAAAGGAATTTCAATCAATTTTTCACCCGTTTTTGTGTCTGATGTTTGCCACGCTCGCTGATTCTGCCAAGACACGTGTCACTTTAGAAAAGCGTTAAAGAGGCAGCTCCGAATCACATTAACTGACAGTTTAACCTTAAAAAGAAAAACCCCTAATCTAGGTGCCTTTCATCCAGATGAACTGCAGCTAGACCTGGAAACAAAGAGTGCTCCTAAAGCGTGATGGATAGAGTTCTTTTCTGGACCAAGAAAGAGGAAAACATTTATTCTAAATCTTGGGAATTGGGGACTGTCATCAACAGTTTGTCTTCATCTCTCTCTAAAGCCCACAAGGCTCATTGTCCTAAAAAAGACATTTCATACCGAGCGTTCATTGTCTTCCATTTTCAGAAGGCAGTCAAGCATCCTGACAGAATTAAAGTGCAGTGCTGGGATGAGACCTCTAGTATGAAAATAATCATTTATCCTGCCAAGCTCAAAACATAATGTTCCAGCTGTCAAAAGCTTTCATCAGAGTCTGTCACACAAAGGTAGAAATATTTGAGACCCACTCGTATCAACTATCAGCCAAAGGTCCTGCTTATTAAAGCCCTCTGAGGCACCCAAGTTGACACCTGTCAAACAGGAGCAGTGGGGCAGTTTGCCTTTGACATGGTAAACAATTACAAGGCTTCACCTCCACAGTTTGGGTGATGTTTGTAGAAACCTGTGAGTAACGCAACACTTATGGTACTTAACAACTAATTTGCCACAGCAAATCTGTTTTGCAGGAAAGGTAATGTCGACCGGATTATAAGGAACTTTTAACTGGTTATGAAACAGTCTCAATTGATTGGGTGATGCCTCTATACGATCTACATAAGCAAATGAGACCATCAGGGAGAATATTGTCTATTTCTATATAGTTATTTTTAATGCCCGTCATTGGGTACAATTCCTGGTGAAATCAGAAGAAACGATTCATGGCACGAAGAGACCAGCCCGCCGATCTGGCTTTGCTAGTGCCTTCGACCTGCAGTCGGAGCTCCGGCGGGAGGTGGAAAACTCCGTGCCCGCCAGCAGCGGCTCCTCCTCCCTCCAGAAACAGAGCTTCAACTCGCTGCTCAGCTGGTCACTGTTGGGAGCCAAAATTGACACCACGCTGCTGGAGGCCCAGGCCATATTGCCGGGCCCGCTGGAGGGAAGGGAGGCACGGGAGAATCAGGACCTGGACTGCACGAGGCAGACTGTCAGACCCTGCTGCAGTAAAATGAGAGGTTTTCTAAAGGGACTCTGGTGCTTGGAAATACTACTGCTTTTGTCCACAGGGGCCGCCAAAATCTACACAAAATGAAAGTTCCTCGTAGTAGTCATAGACTGTATATAAGAAGTGGAAGTAGTCACCGTGACGTAACACATTGGTTTGTGGACTGCTGTTCTGAAGCCTTTAGTTCGGCATTTTGGCCGTCGCCATCTTGTTTTTTTGCAACCAGAAGTGACATGAGAGGGTGGAGCTACGTACAACCAAATGCGGAATAAGACATTTATAGACGAACAAAAATTGTATAATTAAATTTCATGAACTGAAAACACACTGTGAAAGGGTTAAAGTTGTAAGACGAAAATACGGACAACGCCATGGTAGCTACCTCTCAATCACAAGGTAGCCACACCCTAAAGCATCCCCTGCTTTATGGTCTATTTGACTCTAAATTAGACCATAATTTACTAAATGAACATCATGCTGTATTGAAGAAGACTTGAAACTAGCGATTCAGACCATAAACTCATGTTTACAATGTTTACTGAGGTAATAAATCAAGTAAGAAGTAGGGTCATTTTCTCATAGACTTCTATACAATCAGACTTCTTTTTGCAACCAGAGGAGTCGCCCCCTGCTGGCTGTTAGAGGGAATGCAAGTTTAAGGCACTTCTGTATTGGCTTCACTTTTCAGACCCAGAGGTAGCCCACTGGTAGCTTTAACATAATGAGTAAAGGTTGTTTTATAGTTAACATATCTGGCAAGTTGCAAAATTGTTGATACTGAACACATCAGTAAAATGTTCAATAACAAGATATTTAATTTGTTTCATGCAAAAATATCCGCTTGTAGTAACTACAGCATTATTAAACAATTTCCCACTGTTAAGGCCAGTGACTTGATGTTTGTATGTTTTTTGTTTAGTGTATCTACAGTGTATTTTAAATGCAGGTACTTATAATAGTATTCTTACAGGATCTGAGTACTTCCTCCACCACCGAGCTACCTAAATAATGTTAGTAAATGGGCCTTGAGTTGAGATTATTTTGCCACGTTTGGCATTTTAGCCCAGCCCGTTTGAAGCAAATGAGAAGATAGAGTACAGAGAATTTATGGATTTATACATAACATTATTAACATTATCATGTTTATTCCAGAGATACAGTATAGAAACCTCTACAGTGTCCAGTGCTTCCTCCTTAAAAAGTCAACGTACAGTGTGGCCCCGGCTCATGATGGTAGAGGCACGTGATGCAACAGAAGTCAGTGGTGTTGTCTTCCTGATGTAAGAGTCTACATAACAGGCCAGAGACACCGAGACACCCTGACGGTTCAGTTCAGCAGCAGCAGCAGCAAAGAGGCAATTACCCAGAGGCATCGGGGCGAAAGACAGGAGGAAAATCAATACATAATTTCAGCATTTCAGAGGGTGTTTCCTTCAACTGAGTCAATGTCTCAATTTACCGGTGTGAGGTAGTTGTTTTTTTTGAGTTAATCTCCTTTTGTATTTCATATTGTAAATAAATACTGATTTACCTATAACTCCTTTACATGTTGTGGGTTATATAAGACAGCTTCAAGTGGATGAATGCAAATGCAGCTGGATTATGAATCCACTGAATGTGAGGTCTAGCATTAATAAGAATTGACAGCGTACTGCCATGAATTTTGAGTCTGAAAAAGCTGATTCTAAATTCACAAAAAAAAGGTTATGCAGACACCTCTGTGCATCCTGTGAGTGGCATATTTGGGAGAAATTCACTTCACCTGACCCGGGGTTAAGCATCTGAGAGGAATTTCATCTCGTCCTAATGGCACAGGAGTGTGGTGTAAGTTCACACAAAGTTTACAGCTACCGCACAGTACCATTTAGTACCCTGTCACACTCCGTTATGGAGGCGGGCAGATGGGCAACCCCGACCTACCCAGCACCAAGATGCCACGGCTAAGTGACAGCAGCCAGACACAAAAATGAAACAAATCAATAGTGGCGTCTCTTATGGAGAAGACCAAACCACAGCACAACATGATAATGACCAGAAATCCACTCAAGCGTTGAGGCTACCCCCGGAGAGGCGCTTTTTTAAATGAATGTAGGTTAGTGTGATTGACTAATCGCCTACTAAATTAGAAAAGACAATATCATACGGCTTTGTGCTGTTTCTGAGAGCTTTGTCTGCTCCGACTCATAGGAGCACCTATTGCCCATGATGATTGTTAAACATGATGGCACACCTTCTTCCATAACCTGGCAATTATACCGCCTGCAAAAAACTTCAGGCATTATCTCCTTACAAAATAGTAAAAGACCCATTTTTAGGATTAGATATAGCTAACTTTTATGTCGTGGATTTGAATATGAAAAGGAGACTGGTGGGGGAGTGCAGGGAGCCCAAGGGACCCAAACACAGACTTCCTCTAAAATGTTAATCGTTTGGCTAATTGAAGGTATGTTCTTTGTCGGCTCTGCGTTTTGGAGGGTCCCTTCTATGGACCGAGCGAGCACAAGGTAGCAGGGCTTTCAGATGTTATTGTATTTGACTGCCGCTGCACCGGGGTGCCAGTGGATTTAGGTGCTTTTAAGATAAGTTACGGGGACACGCACGCACACCCGCAGACGTGCGCGGAGGCACACGCAAACCCGCATGTATACCCACCAAGCCACACACACACTAACACATGTACATGCCATCTATTTGCATTTCAAAAGAGCATAATTGCCCAGGGCGGTGGCAGGGGGAGTGTGGCCTCAGGATTCCCTGAGAGCGCCTGTGAAGTTAACGAATCACGAGTCTAGACTCAACCGAAGCTCCTCTTTCATACAACCATATTCACACCAACATCCTCCTGAGTAATGGAGCAGGTAGAGTAGTCACACACCGTTACACTGACAACCCATTTACTGCGAAAAAAAAACGCCTAAAATGATCGTTTTTGTAAAAAGATGTTCCCTTTCCCCTTGTTCAAGGATAGTTTTTAATTGTTTAAAATGTTGAGCTCAGTCATTAGCCATTTTTTATTCAAATTCACCAGCTATGATTAGATTCACACAAAAAAAAGGGATAAATCAGGTTCCGGCGTTTTCATGCACTGCAGGCCACATTTACATGCAGTTGGTCAGTGATCACATATCAGATTGCTCCTCACAATATTTTTAAAACAAAGCCAATTTGGCTTATTAGATATCGATGACAAATTTGTATGAATTCTGACTTTTAAAAATATTCTAACATTCAGCACTAGAAACTTATTTAGCTTCAGTTTTAGTCAGATTTCTTTTATTTTCAGATATAAGTAGTGGTCTTTCTTTTCATCCCTACACCCTGCTGTCACAGCGATACTTTCCCTGCTCTGTGTCTTTGTCACAGACTTTGTAAAAAACCCTTTTGGAAACTATGTTAAGTGTATGGCCAAGAAATCAATTTACTCCATCAAAACTCTGTTAACCAGGTTTCTCTTAATCCTCAGAGACACAACGTTACTGGATGCAAGACGCTTCATATTAACATTAACGGAAGTGCAACAGGTCAAGCAGCTAAATCAACTCCTGAACAAGAGATATTTTGGGCGGCGGAGGAAACGGTTTAACTAATCAGCAGCTACGGTGTGCGATTCTGCAGATGCAGCAGTTTATTGTAGGACGCTGCATTAAAAAATTAATTAGTAAATTCATCCATCTTTCATATTATGGTTTCATTTTTATTAGTTGACAAAAAATGCTATACATTTTGTCATAGTTTTCGTTTATTAGTGCCCGTGCACTGCAAACGCTCTATTGTAGTGTTTAATATTTAAAGAAATACACTTAAATGTAATTACA
>CAKAOH010020733.1:0-14119 GCA_916701665.1 Sebastiscus tertius
ACATGGGAGTGGAAAAATATGCTGCTTTATGCAAAAGTATGTATATATTTATTATTGTAAATCAATTAACAACACTAAACAATGACAGATGTTATCCAGAAACCCTCACAGGTACTGCATTTAGCATAAGACAATATGCTCAAATAATAACATGGCAAACTGCAGCCCAACAGGCAACAACAGCTGTCAGTGTGTCAGTGTGCTGACTGGACTATGTCTTGCCCCAAACTGCATGTGATGATCATAAAGTGGGCATGTCTGTAAAGGGGAGACTCGTGGTACCCAGAGAACCCATTTACATTCACTGATCTGGAGGTCAGAGGTCAAGGGACCCCTTTGAAAATGGCATGACAGTTTTTCCTCGCCAACATTTAGCGCAAGTTTGGAGCGTTATTTAACCTCCTTCACGACCAGCTAGTATGACATGGTTGGTACTGATGGATTCATCAGGTTTTCTAGTTTCATAGGATAGAAAAACTGATTGCGTTAAAGAAATGAGCGGAGTTAAACGACTTTGACAGCCCTAGTTAATCCCCCTTACCGTCTTTGAGCTCCGGCTGGCTGAGGTGCAGGTCTTGGCAGGTGCGGGCGGGGCTGTCCTGGGTGCCGAGAGGGAAACGCATGGTCTCGATCTCCTGTCGCAGCGAGTTGAGGGAGCCAAAGATCTCCTCCATGCCCTCGCTGCCCATCAGGAACTCAGTGCCGGCGGCGTCAGACGCAGGCATGTCGGTCTCGGGGAGCATCTGGCTGGCGTCGATGGAACGCTTGGACTTGGGACTCCTCTGGATGGGCAGGGGCTGAATGACCTCGCCTGGCGGGCCCTGGGAGAGCAAGTTCATTATGTTAATCAATCAACAGTGAGGTGCAACGACGTGAGCAGTGCCAGTGAAGTACTTACTGGAGGTCCAGCAGGTCCTTGAACACCCTTTTCTCCCTTTGGACCAGCACCTCCCTAAATACACAGCATGGAGAGGACAGGTTACTGCATCGGATCCAAGTGGATGCATTTCATTCATTGTTTTGGTTCCAAACACATTAAAGCATACTCACAGAAGAGCCTTTAGCTCCTTTGATACCTTGAGGACCCTGTGAAAGATAAGAGGCTTTAGTTTCATGATGACTTTTACTGCTCTCTCTAATCACTATAGTACTTCATAACATCTTCAGAACTGAGGCAAGAGGAAGAGGAAAGGCAGATCACAGGCACTCACAGGCAGACCAGGAGGACCAGCAGGGCCGAGGGGTCCGGTACCTCCAGACATTCCCTGTTAATGAAACACGACACATGTCTAACGTGAGAAGAGTTCACATCATTATCATGAATGTGAATAATGGCGGTTGAGTTGTCCCTCTCTCTAGCAGATGTGAAGGAGGTCACACTTACATTCTCTCCTTTGGATCCAGTGGATCCATGAGGCCCGGGCAGACCTCGGTCTCCCTTCTCTCCCTGCTCTCCTGGGGGTCCGATGAGACCGATAAGACCTGGGTGTCCCTTCTCTCCCTTGGCACCGGGGTCTCCGCGCAGACCGAGCAAACCAGGAGGTCCCTGCAGGAGGAGGAGAAGAAGAAGAGGAAGACAGTGAGGAGATGAAGAGAGAGAGGATGGGAGAGATGGAAGAGGAGAGTTGGAGGGATGAATGAGAAGGAAGTAGGAAGAAAAGACTGCAGTTTGATGAAGTTGTGATCTTACCAGAGGTCCTGGTGGTCCTTTCTGTCCAGCAAGTCCTGGAGATCCTTGCTCACCCTGAAACACAGTTAGAAACACATTTAGTAGGTGTCCATCCAACATGCAAGTATCGTACAGTCTATAGGTCGCATTAACAAAATACAGAAATAAACCTAAGTCTCTCTACTGACCACTGATCCCGGGAGTCCTCTGAGGCCTTCTGTTCCTGGTTTTCCTGGTTGGCCCTGGGGCCCGACGGGGCCGGTTTTTCCCGGGGGGCCGACAGCACCTGAGTCTCCCTGTAAATGACGACAACGAGAAACATGATTAAAAAATGTTTTTAAAAGTTATTCCACGCGTTACGTATCAGTATAAAGCAGGGGTCAGCAACCTGCAGCTCTTCAGCTCCTCTCCAGTGAATAACTGTTTTAAACATGGAAATGAATATATACATTTTCATTTATCATTGTTGTAGGTCTATGGTACGACGGTACGACGGAGTGTTAGGGCCACATTGACGGAAAAAAAATAAATCTGAGATTTAGAGAATAAAGTTAGAATAATATAAAGTAGTAATTTTCCATGTTATTTTCTTTTATTCTTGTAAAGTTCTGACTTTATTCACGTAATATTCTGACTTTATTCTGTAAATCTCAGATGTGTTTTCCCTCAATGTGTCCTAATACTCCGTAGTCCATTGTCTCTTTGGCCCTCACTGCATTAGACTTATATTCTATATAATTAAACTATAAACTGCGTTACCTTCATCACTGTGATCACATGTTTTGCGGCTCCAGCATTAAAACTATTTTTTGGCCTAGAATGTCTCTTTTGATGTTGAAGGCTGCCGACCCCTGGTATCAGGTATGTATCACAATTGCCCAACAAGAAACATGAAAAGAGAAGTTACCTGCTAAAACTTCAGTTGCGTAAATAACAAAGAAGAAGAGAAATACATTCTCAGGTGGCTAATTTTCAGATTCAGACGACTTTATTGATCCCAAGAAGGGCAATTCAATTCAGAGCTTACCCCATCACCAACACACACAGACAGCATCCAAAATGTTATAGAATAAAAGCAGAGCTAGTGATTCATTCTGGTTCGGGGTCTGAAATGAAGCTTTTTCCTCACCTGCCACTCACTGAACATTTCTACCGGCCACTTCTGAACTCTATGTAAAACGCTGAGTCGTTGGTGACCTGGCCAACATTTACCTGTATTTGGCAGGTGGCAGGTGCTAATTTCATTCCTGGCCTGTGTTCATTAATGGCCTATTGAAGGGGTCTTGGGGTATGATATGACGCGTGACCCAGCCTCTTTCAATAGCCCTCCATTTAATGGAAATTCACCAGGAAGTGAGACAATGATCTGCTGTCTTTGACAAGGAGCTGAAAACATGTACTGACAAAGCTGTGGACTCACCTTAGTACCCTTCTCTCCCTGACGTCCCTCTGGTCCTCTTGTTCCAGCAGGGCCCTGGCAAATAAAACATATAATAGTGCATATCATTATATTCTGTAATCAAATGTCACAACTTCATCAAATCTATAACAAGAAAGACGTCACTAGACTAGATCATGTTATGTCATTGAGCTGTATGTCAAATATATCACAACATCACTGTCTGCACTTCTTATTGGATACCGACTGCAGAACTGCAGCACTACCAAGTACTCATAGGTAGAAGAAGGTCCAAGGCACTCTTCTGGCAGGTTGTTAAGAAGCCTGTAATCAGATGGCTCTTTCATGGTGAGATTCTAAAAACATACACATGTTCGTAGGGAATCAGGGACTTGACTGACGTCACCTGGTGAACCGTTGAGTGTGTGTGAGGCTTCAAGAGCTTGAAATGGTATAAATATGAATGGGGACAGCACTTTACGGTGACGTAATCACGTTACCATGACGACGCCAAATGTGGGTTTTTATTTTACTGCCTTATGAGACGGTCAAAGAAATCTATTCACTTGCTGAGGCGCAGGAAAGACTTCCCTATGAAGAGGGTGACTTTTGATGAGTGTATTATCCTTTTTTTATGTAATTTGCTAGAGAGCTGTATCCTGTGATGAAGTAAAACTGCTCTCCTCCTAAAGAGTTTCTTTTCTTTTTGTGAAGGAGTTCAGATCTCGAGGTAAACGGGCAGTTTCTGTCACTTGTAAGTCAAATATTTCTTCTCCTTTTAACTCTCAAAGCAAACAACAACAACAAGTGTTGACTTGGTGAAACGCTACGTCACAATTAAACACACAAACTAAAAGAAAATGTAACCAGTGTCTGGAGGAAAGAAGCAGAACGGATGCATGACGGAGGAATGTGCTGTTCTTATGTAAACCCTCCCTGGTAGGAACAGGTGCCTGTCAGCTGAGGATGGTGACCTTACCCTCTTTCCTAGGGGTCCAGGAGGTCCGTTCTCACCAGGTGGTCCAGGGGAGCCCTGCGATATAGGAGGCAGAGAGGAGCAGACTGAGAACACTGAGGCGCTTCACAACACACAACTCACATATCTGCACTGATGTGACTTACAGATTCTCCCGCTTCACCGTCTTCTCCTCGCTCTCCCTTGGCGCCGTCTTGACCCTGAAGTAAAGCAGATCAGGATTAGTGTTTTGTCTTCTTCAGTTAAAGGTCCAGTGTGTAGGATTTAGCCGGATCTATCGGCAGAAATGGAATATCTGCGTTTTCTTTCGTGTAAAATCTCCTGAAACTAAGAATGGTTGTGTTTTTGTTGGCTTAGAATGAGCCCTTCATGTCTACACAGGGACGGACACTGTGTACGGAAAGCTGTGTAGCCACATACAACACAGCTTATAGAATCTATTATTGATATGGTGGTTAAATAAGATGCTGACATGTATTCTTCAACAGAAGGGGTACTCACTCTGGGTCCAAGCTCACCAGGGGGACCAGGATCACCAGGGAAACCAACTGGACCCTGAAGTTAGAGACACAAGAAACTAAACTCAGAGGTCAAACAGTAGAGGTCGAAACGTCGTCTGAATTTATACCAATAAAAGAATAAAGCCATTGATCTATGTGTCCATGTCTTTGTGTGTGTGCATTTCATCGTGGGTGTCATACGGGGTTTCCTTTCGGTCCGTCATCTCCAGGTCCTCCCCGTCCTCCAGCAGGTCCAGCAGTTCCAGGTTGTCCGGATTCTCCCTTCTCTCCGCGCTCTCCACGAGGCCCCTGCCAACCACGACAGCACACAGCTCTTTGTTAACTCACGGATGCTACTAACCAGTCGGTAAAAAAGGCCTGATATCTCAACCCGCCTCAACTCTTTACCTTCTTTCCGGGCTCCCCTAGGATTCCAGGAGGTCCGCTCTCACCAGGCTCTCCCTGTGGAGCAAACAGAGTTTTGTTTAGTCCTCAGGACGAGTTGAAATGAACTCAGTTTGTATTTCTTTGGACATCATTAAACTTATAGTGCTTCAATGTTAGGAAACAAATATGAATCTCTGCACCTTCTCTCCAAGAGGTCCAGGATTACCCAAACCACCAGGAGGACCTTGAGGACCCTTAAGAACACACACAAAAACGATTAATTTGCTGATTTTGGAGCAATCTCATTTAGTTTTTAATATAACACGCTACCACTGACAGTGTTTCAATAGAACAGTAACAGCTCGTTGCAGTGTAACCTCATGCACATCACATCTTGTTGTCATCTTATAAATACAAGCTGTGAACACTCACATCGGCACCGTTGGGTCCAGCGGGGCCACGGGGTCCTGGGGGACCTGGAGGACCCTGGAAACATAAAGAGGCTCACACTTTTAATCATCCTTTCTGATTTTATTGTGATAAAATAAGTCACTGAATCAGTAATTATGACTGATGGTGTGCATCTTTTTAAAACTCACCAGAGGTCCAACATCTCCCGTCTCTCCCTTCTCACCTGGTGGTCCTGGCAGTCCCTGGAGGACAGAGGGGAAAGTCACACAAAGAATTAGTTAAACTTAGCAGCTTAGCACAAGAGTGTAGCTGAAAACTTCATCTACGTATCAAACTAAAAGCAAGGAATCTCTGTCTGTGTGTCTGCGTGTCCTTCGCATATCTCCAGAACCGTTCATCCGATCTACTTCACACTCCTGGATGTATTGCTGGGTACTCGAGGATGTGCAGTGTCGAAGTTGGTACAATTCGGACATGCGACACGTACAATATTAATATACTGTGACTAAAGAAGTGATAGCGCTCTGTGCAGCAGCGGAGGCGGGGCTCCGGGGCTCTGCAGACTCCATCGTGCTGTTCCCCCGACAACGCTGCAAGCAGCAATACTGGGAGCCGTGCAATCGGCACGCGCTCCAAACGGGCACTGATTTTAGTGACTCTACATCGAGTATTCATTATACCTGCAGTCCGATGGGTCCTGGGGCTCCTGGGAATCCTCTGGTTCCTTCGTCACCTTTAGATCCAAATGGCCCCTGCTGGCCCCTCGGTCCAAGCTCTCCATCAGCACCCTGCACCACAGAAGAAGAAAAACAGGAATAAAGACATAAGAGATAACAATAAGTTAGCTGGAAACGCTGTCTTCATCTAGTCAAGATGAATCTAATCAATGATAGACTGAATGTTCAGTAATGTTCCACATAGCGTTCGTATCGTTTTTTATCATATTGATAGCTCCTGTATAATACAACACACTAGCTTTAGCTTTAGTTTGTTTGGATTGAATAGAAGAGTTTAAAGCGTGAACAGTAACACCCATCACATCTTACACACAAATAAAGATTGCCACCTAGAAACTCAACTGGCACCAAATTCATAAGCTCAGGAACAAGTATACAAGCAGCTGGCTGTGCAGTCTGTCGGACTCTGTCTTCAAAGTGTTAAAGTCTGTACTTACAGCAGGACCAGGCTGACCGACAGGACCCATTGGCCCGGGTGGACCAGGAGGACCCTACATACCAACAAACAAAAACACAAGCATTCAAACGATGAGCAAAACAGCGGCGATGCCATAAACAGAGACATTCGTTTTCTTTCACACTTGATGGCTTGATGCAGCCAGCGTCACTCACATGCTCTCCTTTTCCTCCCTTGGCGCCCTTCTGACCGTGCTCTCCAACCTCACCCTGCACGCCACAAAGAAACATCACGTTACAGCAAAGACACTGAAATGAATGATCACCCCTCCACCCGGTAAGAGCGGGGAGGATTAAAATGGTAACTGAGGTGTTTTTGGTATGAAGAGTTACTGGCCTTGTCTCCGTCCTCTCCGGGTATTCCAGGTGATCCGGCAGGGCCAGGCAGACCCACGGCGCCCTGCACTCCATCGCGACCGGCCGGGCCGATCGGGCCTTTCTCACCCTTTACAGGCAGAAAAACAACAAAAAGGAGAATTAATAGTTGAATCTTATGTCACATGTCGAGTTAAATGCACTAGTGCACGGTGGATAAAACAAATCCCAGAATACTCACAGGAACTCCCTTCTCTCCAGCGGGTCCAGGAGGCCCCTGAGGGCCTGGTCGGCCAGGAGGTCCAACAGGGCCAGCGGTACCAGATTGCCCCCTCTCACCAGGAGACCCCTACAAAGGTACAATATCATAAAGGCAGCACCAATTACAGCAGGTATTGATTAAGTGAATACTTCATTCTTAAATTAGATGGACTGAGATATACTATATTTATACTATATATTATTAACGGCTGACACAATTTTATTGTATATTTGTATATGGTTTTAAACGTACGGCGGGTCCAGGAGGTCCGGCAGGTCCTTCACTTCCCTTCAGTCCTCCACCTCCCTGGAAGAAAAGACAAAAGAAAGGATTAATCACCTTCACCTCACTGTTGGACACATTTATCCCAAAGTCAATTTACTGCTATCAAATTGATCAATATAAGCCTGATGATCTCCATTCATTCATTCACTCATCTTCAGCCTCTTATCCGGGTTCGGGTCGGGGGCCAACAGCTCCACTAGGGGACCCCAAACTTCCCTTTCCCGGGCCACATTAACCAGCTCTGACTGGGGGATCCCGAGGCGTTCCCAGGCCAGAGTGGAGATATAATCTCTCCACCTAGTCCTGGGTCTTCCCCGAGGTCTCCTCCCAGCTGGTGGTGCCTGGAACTAGATCCGTACTAGATGCCCGAACCACATCAGCTGGCTCCTTTCAACGCAAAGGAGCAGCAGCTCTACTCCGAGTCCATCACAAATGACTGAGCTTCTCACCCTATCTCTGAGGGAGACGCCAGACACCCTCCTGAGGAAACCCATTTTCAGCCGCTTGTACCCGCGATCTAGTTCTTTGGGTCCTGACCCAGCCCTCATGACCAGAGGTGAGAGGAGGAACGGAGACTGACCGGTAGATGGAGAGCTTTGCCTCCCGGCTCAGCTCTCTTTTCGTCACAATAGTGCGGTAAAGTGAATGCAATACCGCCCCCTCTGCTCCGATTCTCCGACCAATCTCACGTTCCATCGTCCCCTCCCTTGCGAACAAGACCCCGAGGTACTTGAACTCCTTCACTTGGGGTAAGGACTCATTCCCTACCCGGAGTAGGCCGTAGTAGGTCCTGCTGAGATGATCTGTACACAGTATTTCTCTTGGTCATACTCACAGGGGTTCCAGGCAGTCCTCTCTCTCCGGGGAAGCCTCTCAGTCCCGGGGGTCCGTCTTTACCGGGGCCTCCGGGGGGTCCGGGGTCTCCCTTGGTGCCCTCCTTCCCTGATGGACCAGAAAGTCCCTGCTCTCCAGGTGGACCTGGGGGTCCTGGGTGGCCGCGCTCGCCCATGGGGCCGGTCTCTCCTGATGGACCCTGGGAGGATGGAGAGGATGGAGATGGAGATGGAGATGGAGATGGAGAGGGCATCGAAGGGAAGAAGATGTTGGGAGAAAAGAAAAAGAAAAGGAGAGTTGTGTTGTCATGGAAACTGATTTTGTGTATCAGTGATGAGAAAACTCTGCTCCGTGATCGGGGATAACTCACCTGAGGCCCAACGACTCCAGGAGGCCCAGGTGGACCCAGTTTACCTTGGAAACCCTGACGGAGAGAAATCCAGTTAACAAAGAAAACTAGAATTTCTAAAGAAAGCGTAAATACGTACATCATTGAGATCGAACAAACTAGATTCCTCTTTGAATCCAACCTAAATCTACACATCTACATTAGAAGTAGAAGAAGAAACTATCTGCAACAGACATTTCTTCAAAAAGGAGAAACCTCCTGCACGCTGTCTCACTGACTTTCTGTCTGTTGGACCTTCATCAGGCCAATAAATAAACAGGTGAATCATCTTCAAGAGTAGTAAATACATAAATACAACTTACAACTTCTCCTCTCTGTCCAGGGTGTCCGGGCAGCCCGTCCTTTCCTGGTGGTCCCTGTAAGGATCGATCATACAATCAATTCAATCTCCACCTTACGAGAGCATCAAACCCAAGACCATGTTGGAGCAATGTCCTACAAGTCTCTGGAGTGATGCCACTTTGACGATATCTACAATCGCTCTCTGAGAAACTGGTATCAAGATATTTTTCTTACAGGAGGTCCCTTTGGTCCGGGGAAACCGTTGGCTCCCTGAGGTCCGGGCAATCCCTGGTGAGAGAACAACAGACGATATAATAAGAACATATAAGAATACCCAACAGAGAGGGTATTAAGCTCTGACAAAGTGTTAGTCATGCAGGTGAAATGAAGCGCTCACCCTCTCTCCAGAAGGACCGGGAGGGCCGTCGCTTCCCGAAGTTCCCTACCAGGCAACGAAACAAAAGCACAGCAAATGAAGATTTGGATCACAAACTATTGTTCTTTAATCTCTTTTTGCTTCTTGAGATGGACTTCACTCCCGTTTACAGCCGGGTTATGTTTGAGGTAAAGATCTAAAGAAATATGTGAATGTATAGATAAAAACAGAAAACAGATGGCAGCCTGTGCTTAAGGCAAGACAGCAATGAATATATCACAATACTGGGTCTTTACTGAAGCTCTGGGTGTCAAATTCAAATTATGAGATTGTTGTTAACTATTAAATAAAAAAACAATAATAACCAACAATACTAATCATCATAGCGGCGCCTGCAAAGCACCAAGTGGACACAGTTTCTCAGAACAATCAGACAAACCTTTGCTCCTGGTTTGCCGGTGGAGCCCCTCGGTCCTCTCTGTCCTCTGGGGCCCTGATGGACACAAACAAGAACAAGTAGTGAGAAACAATGCAAAAGTGATGCTATCTGTGATTTACCTTGATGTTCCACCAGTTTTAAATTCATCCAGCCAATGCTTAAAGAGGTGATTCTCAAAGTGGTGGACGCCCTGGGCTGCCAAATCATTTGCTATTAAAGATCAAATCATGCTGTATCATTAAAAAGGGCAGATGGGGACCATTTGGGCCAATAAAGCACACTGAGTCCATTACTTAATCAGCTTTGGGCCAGTATTGTGATGGAATGTTCTATTAATTCCTCTCTTCTTGGTCGAAAGGTCAGAGTGTCCCTCTGCTGACATTATTGGGTTGGAGTCCTGTCTAGAGGAGCCACCGTTATCTGTACAGCTGTGTCTGTAGTGGGGACCGTAGAGCCAGTCGCTGGGGCAACCAGGGTCAGAGATGCCAGAGGAACGGAGTAAGTCAAAACATGATAAGGGTAAGACACCGAGCACCGGGGAGGAAGGGCAGAGTTGTGAGGCCTTCACGCAGAGAGCACCTCAATGTGGAGACCTGACAATTACTCCTTGATCAAGCTTCAATAAACCTTCTGTGTAAGACATCATCAGCTCCGGGCCTCTTCCTTCCTTTAAGTTAACTTGTGTATCAAATATTCCATCACAAGTATAACTCTGATATGATTGTGACGCACAGCGATAAGTTCATGATTCTAAAGTTGAAGCACTTTACTGAAAGTCATCTTTAGACTGGTCGGTTTAAATGTCTGGATTTATTAGGACTATGCCGGTTCATGCTACTGTTCACTGTCTGAAAGCTTTTGAGATCAATTACTTGAAATGTAGACTATAAATGTTGTCAAGTTCAATTTGAATAAAATCACTTTCTGTTTAAAAGTATATACTGTGAGTGGTTAGTGTCATAAATATTGACGTATCAATACTGAATATTTGAAACTGTTTCAATACTCATTTTCCAAAGTATCGATACACAGCTGGGCTTTCTGCTCTCTTCTCTCAGTTCACACACACTGCTATTTATCTTTTAATAAAAAATAACAAAATGTGCGCCCTTAAAAATACAATATGTAACATTTTACATGCATTATTCACTTTCTATATCAACTGAGACCTTCCTGGACTTTCTCAGTTGCCTATCACAGCCTGTGGACTGATCTCTACGTAACGGACTCAGGACTCTTTTGCAGAGAAAATCCAGAGAAGCCGTTGTTTGCTTCGTAATGTGAGCTGATAAAGTCATTTACAAACTACAAGCTAGTTAGTGTCATGGAGCCGATGGTCCAAATACAATATAGGAACACTAGAGAACATTATCTAAGGGATAATGCTGAGAGAATGGATGGATAAATGTGAAATGGTACCGTTGGTCCTCTTTGTCCTCTTGGTCCTGATTTGCCACCGAGACCCTGAAAAAAACAAACAACAAAACAATAATTGCAGATTCAGTCGGACAGAAGTGAACCGTAGATTACTGACTGTATGATTTAATCTACAGGATTGATCAGTCTAGACCCGGGGTCAGCAACCTTTACCATCAAAAGAGACATTTTAGGCAATAAAACAAAATCTGTCTGGAGCATCAACACATGTGATCATTGTGATGAAGGTAACTCAGTTTATAGAATCAGTATATAGTATATCAGTCTAATGCAGTGAGGCCAAAGAGACAATGTACTACAGAGTATTAGGGCCACATTGAGGGAAAACACATCTGAGATTTACACAATAAAGTCAGAATATTATGAGAAAAAAGTCATAACTTAAGGAAAAAAAAGTGGTAATATTACGAGAATACAGTCATAACTTTACAAGAAAAAAAGAAAATAACACATAAAATGACTATTTTATAATATTATGACTTTATTCTCGAAATCTCTGATTTATCTTTATTCCTCAATGTGGCCCTAATACTCCGTCGTACCGTCGTACCATAGATCTACAACAATGATAAATAAAAATGATCAGCTGAATAGTCTGATTTGAGAGGAAAAAATCCGTCGGCTTACCCTCGTTCCCTTCTCGCCGTTGGAGCCGGGGAATCCTGGGAATCCAAGAGATCCCTAAAACAAAAATCCACATCTCAACATCAGCACTGTTCCTCACCGTACAGCGGCCCGCTAGTCACCAGGATGAACGAGTATGGAGACGACAGAACGCTGTATGTGTGTTTCCTCTTACCTTGGGTCCCTGTCTTCCGGGATATCCAGGAAGTCCAGGCACACCGAGTTTACCCTGAAATCACACGATGACGCCGTTAATCACGATCCTTTAACTTAAATGGGTCACAACCATCGGTAACCTGTGTTTAAATATGACCGAACCTGCTACGCAACAAAGTGATGATTTACTCAAATTCACAAATATGTGTCATAATATGAAGGGTGAATGATAATTAGCAGACATTGTGCTCAGAGGTGTATTTGCAATATTATAAAATACTGTAAATTCCAAGTGTAAATGTGATGTTTCACTCAAGTACACCTATGTTTACAACCACAAGAGGGCAGCACAGTGATATTTCCTGCCTGATGGATTGTCAAAGAGGAGGCATTACACTCATTTTAAGAAAAATGGGAATATCTTGGTAAATTTGTGGGGAAATATTGTCATTTTGACAATGATATGTCATCAGAGATTAAGGACACATGCTGGGTTTTGATCGGTGTGATCCCGTCCGCGGCCCATTTCCAACATCCCGTCACCACATATGAAACAAACTGGTACGCAAACAGCCTTCTGCAGCCGTGGAAGAGAGCGAACCGACTGGATCGACAGAGATAACGTTAACGTTAGATTCTACCCGACCTGAAAAGCCTCGCCACATCTCTCTGCGGTCAGCGTGCAGCTGGTTATGATGTTCAGCGAGGATTTGAGACACAGAGAGCCGGTGAAGTGATTCCGACTGCAGCTGACCGGAGGCTATAACGCTGTCGTGTTTTGAAGGTAAACCTCAAATTGCTAATTGGATTTGGACTGCTGTTACCCGTTTTAAACGCTTAGCTGTCAGTGCTACATATTGTTCCTTTAGGTGAATAATACATAAAGCAGGAAACATCAGTAACCCATCTCGCCTGACTAAGAGCCGATCATGTAATGGTGTCCTGATTGATTGAACTGGTTGTACCTTCTCTCCAACTAGTCCAAGTGGTCCGAGCTCTCCGGGGGGTCCGACGCGACCCTTTGGCCCCTCCGGACCGTCCTCTCCTCTCGGCCCTGATACTCCGAGCTCACCCTGTCGGCAGGAGACAAAGCAGAACATCAGAATAATGCTGAAGCAATATAATAATATATATATATACATATATATATGATATATATGTATATATATATACATATATATGTATATATATATACCCATTTCATATGTGGATAAATAGATAGATATAGACAGAAAAATGACAATGAATAAGTCAATCAATCGATCCTTCCTTCATTCATCCATCCATCATTCTATTAATGATCTGATTAATGCATCTTACCCTCTCTCCCTTGACACCGAAATCTCCCTTAATTCCAGGGAAACCATCTTCTCCCTAGAAACACAAGCAAAAAACATCCAGCACATATTCAGCAAAATACTATATCAACCTTTTTTAACATATTAATGTACACTGTGTGAGTGAGTGGAAGTATCAATGCATCACTTACCTTCTCTCCCTTGTGGCCCTTCAGTCCACGGATTCCTTGACCTCCCTGCAATTAAAGCATCGCATAATCAATATGCTGAGGAATTAGGGCTGTCAATCGATTAAATGATTTAATCTTGATTAATCCCATGATTGTCCGTAATTAGTCGTGATTAATTGCAAACTAATCGCACATTTTGTATCTGTTCAAACTGTACGATGTAGTATTTAATACTCTTATCAACGTGGGAGTGGGCTTGCTTTATGCAAACGTATAATATGTATATTTATTATTGGAAATCAAATCAATCAAAGAGATTTCTCCAATGGTCTTGCATGATGACCATAATTGCACTAATATCAAAAAATTACAGCGACTGTATTCTTAATTTATCTGACTGATTATCATTCATTTTTATTTACATTGTGAATCAAAGTCCTATTTAACTTTAGTTTTATTTTGTATTATTTATATAGGCTGTCAATCAATTATAATATATTTATTAATATATAATTAATTGCATGATTGTACATAATTAATTGACCATTTTTAATCTGTTCTAAATGAACCTTAAAGAGAGATTTGTCAAGTATTTAATCCTCTTATCAACATGGGAGTGGACAGATATGCTGCTTTATGCAAATGTATGTATATATTTATTATTGGAAATCAATTAACTCAAATCAATGACAGATAT
>CAKAOH010020735.1:0-12892 GCA_916701665.1 Sebastiscus tertius
TAAACAATATCCGTTATACGTCAACAAGTCCATGGAATAATGACTTGCATCCATGGCAACAACAAAAGGGGGAACATTGTCCATTTACAACAGACCGATTGGCTGTCAAGTGGTTGCAGATTAATGCATAAATGTACCATGGAGCTCCCATGACCGAGTGGCTGGTTGTTTTTCTGCTACTTTTAATTGGTGATCTGGTGACCTCTGATTGTATAAAGTATAACACGCAGTAACACAATGAGAGCACAGCCTTGGCATGCGTTAAGTGTTGAAGGCTCACCCACGCACATAATTAACACAGTCTTTCTGAGGGTTTCTACGCCATGAACGCTTGTTAAGTGGTGCGGCTTGAATTTGGATTAATTCATATGGACAGAGAGGAGACATGACAGGACTTCAGATAAGGATTCAACTAAATGACAATGTGTTTTATGGACAAAAGGACTTTTTGTGTTGGAATTTGATTTTTTAAATTTGATGTTTTAACAATCACAGCAGTATGACTTGCTTCTAAAAGACCATTTACATCATTAAATGAAAATCATACTTATTAAATATAACAGAGAGTTAAGGTAATGGGCATTCTTAATATGCTCTACAAAAAAATATAACTTAAACTCAATCTTCATCCTACCAATAATGACCAAATTAGCACTGAACAACCATGACTGTCCTTTATTCCGTGTTTGATTGAAGCCTAATATCTGCCCATTACATCAACAAACCAACATAATAGGTTGGTCAGCTTTAAATGACAGGCGGTCCAAGACTCTGATTACATGCTGTTCACTGTCAACTATAGCAAACAGCTGCAAAGTGAAAAGAGCTATAGCACAGATAACAAAAAAAGTGAAATTGTATAGATGTTTCGTCTGATTTCTGTACTGCAAATTCTTGTTGCGTATTAGCCGCTATATATATGTCGATACCACTTCATCAGTTCGGCTCTTGTTTGTAAATCATGGGGACAAAAGAGACTATGAAAACATTATAATACTAATTAAAGTCCTATTGGACTCACTCTAACAGTAAGTGGAGAAACACTAATAGCAGTATCACACTCACAATTCTCTGTCTGCATATTTAAATTCCCACATTTCCCAGAAAGCCTTTTAACAACCCTGAAAAATTTTCCCTACTAAGCTGCATTTCAGCAGTGGTAGAAGTGATGGTACAGTTCCTACGCAGTAAGTTTATTTAGGGAATAAAGTGAGTCATGCCCAAAGGTGTAGAGTCAATGATTTCAACCATCACCCAGGCAACATTTGGAAGCCAGGAGTGTGAGTTTACTGGTCATTGCCACTTTGCTGGAGCCAGAACATCCTAACTTATAAGTGGGGTGAGACATGAGGCAACCACCACCACCACAGCTGAGAGTGAAAGGCTGTCAGACTCCTGGCAGTTAAAGGTTCCCTGTGGAGTTTTTGACCTCACGTACAAAAGGATGCACACGCGTGCACACAATCCTGCCAATGGTTTCATACTATTCTACTAATCTACAGGTGGCGGAAACACCAGGACTGCCTTTTTCCACCTTAAAAACATTGCTCGTCATTGCTTGTTCCACTGGCTCCCTGTTGCACAACGTATCCAGTTCAAAGTCCTTCTCCTCACTCACAAAGCCCTCCATAACCAGGCCCCCTCCTACCTCATAGACCGGCTCCACCACCACACTCCTTCCTGCTCCCTCCGCTCCTCTGATGCCAACCTCCTGTCCCCACCACTCAGACAGAACCAAGCACCGGACCTGGGGCGACAGAGCATTAGCCATAGCTGCTCCCTCCCTAGGGAACTCACTCCCCAAACACATCAGAGACTGCACCAACATGTCCACTTTCCAATCACTAATCAAAACTCACCTTTTTTAGAACTGCTTTTATTGGGTGATTAATGTTATGTTTTTATATTATGATGTCATTTTTTATGATCATTTTAACTGTGTAAAGTGTCTTTGAGTGTCATGAAAAGCGCAACATAAATAAAATGTATTATTATTATTATTATTATTATTAACACACCAAGATATGCTGCAATGTGCCAGCAAAGGTAAGGAAGAAGAATGCTGCAAGCCAGTAAGCCAGCAAGCCATGGTGGAGTTAAAATACTTAAAGGCAGGGTGGGCAACCTTGGAAAACTAGCAAGAGTACACCCGAGCCCAGTGTTGCCAACTCTTTTCCAATGAAAGTAGATATCAGCACTAGTTCCAAAAGTCCCTAAATCTAACAAGCAAGTTGCCAAGTCAGCAACACTTACAGTCCATCGCTTCAGGTCTCCCTCCAAAGCCACTCTCCCAAAATGATCATTATGAACATAAACATATCATAATGAACATGAACAGCAAACATGGCTGTTGTTAGTACTCACAGCTGTCAAGCTTGCAGGCATTTAGACCGTCAAATCATTACATTTGGGCAGAATGAAATGATGGGTTTATTACACTCCTGCGACAGCTACAGATATGGGATTTTTTCTTCTTTTTTTGTCAGAGCATTTCGTTTATTGATTGCTGTCGGGATGTAATATAATATAACAAAACATGTTTTTAAAATCTTTACCAATCCTGCCTTTAAAAACTCGGCTTTGCAAATATTTTATGAGAAAGGAAATGCATTCAGTGTATTTCTATGAGGTCAAGGATACACACAATGTGTTTAGTTGACAAAGACAAACTTCTCTTTAAGACTTGGTATTTTCATAAGCAAACATTCAAGAGAGAGGTTGGGAAGGTGTCTCGATGAAATACCCAATTAATTAACCTCTACATGACCAAATATGTGACAGTGAAGATAAGAAGCGATCTGCCAGCTCTGGTCAAACCCTCGTGAATGGATTTGTTCTCCTCTGGTTCCTTACTGCAGTGTCACACTTCCATCCTTCTATCTACACTTCTTTCAGTCTTGTTTGTTTACAGAGAACTTGTGGCCAAGGAGGCCTTGGGTAATTTCCTCTGGGAGACACTGGCAAGAGATGGATGGAGTGATGCTCCAAGGACAAGAGAGAGAACAAAGGCAGGGTGAAGAGAGGACAGCAGCAGTGTGTGTGTGTGTGTGTGTGTGTGTGTGTGTGTGTGCGTGTGTGTGTGTGTGTGTGTGTGTGTGTGTGTGTGTGCAGGTGTCTTTAGCACATCTATTATTGTGAAGACCTGTTTGAGTCGAAGAGGTGTTTCTGATGAAGAGGTTGTTCTGGTTTGTCGTCAATTCATCAAGATGTTGATTTCAGGCTAGGACCTGGGTTTAGGATTAACATTAAGTTAGCGTGTTTGTGCATTTCTCTTACCATCGTCTCTCGGCCAATCGGAGCAGAGAAGACATACTCCAGCTGGAAGACGACTGCCAAAGCTCGATGATTGGTCAGCCGGAGCTCCAAGCTGCTGCGAACGCCTAGCGTCTGACGGAGGGATGCTGTTGCAGAGCTGAGGAGAGACACACACAGTGAAGGCGTGAAGGGTATATGTTAACGCAAGGGAAGAAGCTATTATAGGACACATATAATGCTTATTTGTGACCTATGTGCTTTAAAGCCATCACGGACGAAAATGATAATGCCTCACTAAAATGAAGAGTCACCTTACTTCTTTTAACACAGTTTTACTTTTTATTAAAAAAGAAAGTAAATCAAAGTGTTGGAGGATTTACACTGGCTTGCCGAATGTTCCCTGGCAAGCAACCGGCCTCCTGTGTGAGCAGTGGAACAGCACTCTTGGTATTCGTCATTCACAGTTTGCATACACCATAGGCGGGAGCATACTGTGGAGCGCCGGCGTGTCACGAGGTGGGGCCGAGCGTCTCTACTTTTTTCGCTTCACGGACTCTCTGGAGAATGGAACAAGCGAGCACTTCAGATTTTTTTTTCTTCTCTCTCTCGCTCTCTTTCTCTGCTGTCTGGAAGCACCAGGCATAACGCAAGCGAGACAGACTGTCAGCTTTCAAAGGCAGCACCCAAAACAAAGGCAAACATCATAATTATTGCCTACTCTGTTGTTATCACAGTAAACTGCTTTTACACAAACACTTTCTTCTTTTGGAAAAACAGAAAAGTGGCCAACATATAATGTTTGTCGTTAGTTTGACGATGACGATTATTATTATCCGTATAATACAGTAATTGAACCCAGATTGTTGGTTAGCATGTGATTGTGTTGATTATGCTTATGTGCACACGTTGCCATGCTCGTAAGACACCCGTGTAATCATCTACATACCGTAATCAGCGAGTGTCTCATTTGAAGTAGCAAACACAATGCATTTTGATTCAGACACGCACTGAAAAAAAGGCAATCATCTTTCACTGTCTGTGTGTCATCTGCGGAGTTTCACAGCATATACTCTGGTATTTTTGACTTTATTTAAGTGTCGGACTACTCCTTTTAATTAAAAGTCTATGTGTGTTATCATTTCATAAAACTGTACAATATATCCCACCAAATCACACGGAGAGGTACAGCTTAAATAAACAACCTGACATATAGGTGCTGAAGAACATAATAAAACACATCCAGTATACGCAGTGGCGCCTGCTATTGATGGCCACTGACAGCATGTGTGTGTACACCATTATGCTTTCGATCGATTAGGTATTTTGCAGACAGTATTGTCACTAGGGCTGCAACTAACGATTATTTTCATTGTCAATTAATCTGTGGATTATTTTCTCAATTAATCGATTAGTTGTTTGGTTTATAAAATGTCAGAAAATGGTGAAAAATGTTGATTAGTGTTTCCCAAAGCAACAAGATGACGTCCTCAAATGTCTTGTTTTGTCCATTATATTCAGTTTACTGTCATAGAGGAGGAAAGAAACCAGAAAATATTCACATTTGACTTAAAAAATGACTGATTATGAATATAGTTGGCGATTAATTTAATAGTTGACAACTAATTGATTAATAGTTGCAGCTCTAACTGTCACAGACACATTTGTTCGCACCCTTCATTGTGGTTAGTGATGCACGGGTCAGGGTTTTTTATAACCTGCACTCACCCGGAGACAATCCACACCGCCCAACCCACAAAAATATGCGTTAATCAACCACCCAAACCCGATCTGCAAACCGCCAACTTTATGCAATATAGTAGCAGAACTGTCAGGACTGAGGTCTGAGACAAGCAGACTCGAGCACCACGGCTCGCAGTGTGTGTGTGCAACGTGATCTCAAAGACATACGTGAAATGAACACGACCTTTTGACAGCGCATTACGTGGTGGTGACACGGAATGTGTTAAAATTACGTGCCGTCACCACGGCTGATGTGTGTGTGTGTGTTTGAGAGAGACAGAGAGGGTGGACCATTGCACGCAATGTTTCTGTAAGTTATTAATAACTTACTCGGAACGCTGCTTTGCCAATTTGTCACTCACCTGCCGAACCTGTGATATTTTCTAGTAAGCTCGCCCGAACCTGCGGGTCAATGAGTCAACGGGTCGATCAAAGTTATGACTTTACAATATGAAAATGGTAAATACCAGCATTTTAACAACATAATATAATAATATAGCTACACAACACAGCTATTCTTAGTTTCTTGTAACATTTTGTATTGTAGTTTTGTAATATTTTGCATATTTTCTGGAGCAAAATGCTCAAGTTACAAGCAGGACACACTTGGCACAATGTCACTGAAATAGACACAAAACTTTTTTTTTTTTTTTTTTAACCCAAAGCAGTTCTGCTCAATGGCTCACTGATGCGCCCTGACAGCTCATTAATTGAAAGTGCTGGCTGTTGTTTACTTGTGCTTGGTCAAAGGTTCACTTGCTCTAAACATTTATGTTTGGAAATACTTCCAGTGATTTAACATGGTGCAATGAGATATCTGTGACAGCTGGTGTACCCAAAGCACAATGAGTTACAAGAGGGTATCTTGGTATTTTACAGCCTCTACCGATCCATTAGCAAAGTGCGGTGACCAGCTCGGACTCTGAGGACCTGAATTTGTGGATACAAAATAAACGAGTGTGTCTTAACACTGTAACTCTACGTGAAAGTTTCTGAAAGTACACTCATTTTATTGAGTGTTTCTCATCCCGGGAATTAAAATTAGATTTAGCATCTCTACGTGATGTGTGGTGCTGGGGTTCAGTTTCAGGCATTGAATTTCCCTCGGGATCAATAAAGTTACTATCTATCTATCTATCTATCTATCTATCTATCTATCGCTCTGTGTCTGACATGCTAAAACCATTCAATCCAAGTGTTTTACTGCTGATCTAAGGCAGACGCTGGCGACCTTACATCAGCACATCCACTTTGACAAGGTTAGCATTGAGTGTCATGGTGTCTCAATAAAAGCCAGGGGCAGAGGCAGCAGCAGCCATATCTCCTCGATTGGTTATGAAGTACTAGCACGTATTGGGATGTTTTGCAGGGCGGTTTTATGAGGGTGGAGGCCTGTGTGCTGTGGAGTAGTGTGTAAAATATGAGGCTGGGGTTGGATTACGGCATGTAAGGCATTATCAAGAATACAGTATTTGCTGTTTGAGCGAGGTCAATGGACTATTTACAAAGTCACATGCAAAGCATAAACATAATATATTTGTTCCTAGTGTGTGTATGTGTGTGTGTGTTGACCTGCATCATTAAAGGTGGAAAGAGGACATTTTTTAAGAGAATATACTGTCTGTTCGACTGTCTGCAGTTGAATTGGATGGAATTTGATGGACACATAACCTTTGATCCATGCGGCAACCGATAAATTGTGTAAAAACATTATTGTTATGTAGCTTTTTGACCTTTTTTGATAGATCACTGTTGAGACACTGATCTTATTAAGCGGGTCAGGTATCAGCCAGACATGACCGATACACAATATAACTAAGAATTGATGAGTACGTACAGCCTCATGTTACCTTACATATAGAAGAATGCTCTTAATCAGGTCCACACAGAGAGATTTACAGTTTTATAAATAAAGAGGCGTATCGGATTGGCACTTAGTATCATCGCAGCTCCATAACTGGCGCATCTCGCCGGTAGTTTGTCCTTCTCCAGAGCGGCGGGGAGTGAGGCGAAGTGCACTGCCGATGGCCAGCAGCCCGCTGTTCGGCTCATTTTCTGTAACCAGTGTAGCATTAAAGCTTGGCGGAATTAGCAAGCTAGTTAACTAGCCAGCTGTCCACGAGTTAGTTAGCTAGCTAGCTAGCTAATTCCACCATCCTTTAATGCTACAGTGGTAACAGAAAATGAGCCAAACAAAGTTGCTGCATAGATACAAACGGGTAACTAAGGTAAAACGTGTCGTAGTAAGGTGTTGGGCCACCTCAAGAACAGCTTCAGTGCTCCTTTGCAATAATTATACAAGTCTGAACTTTACTGGAGGGATGAACAATACCAGTCTTCTACAAGATATTCACTCATTTGGTGTTTTGCTGGAGAACGCTGTCTAACACGTGTTTGACTAGGTTGGTTGACATGATGTGGTGAATGTAAAGGCCATAGCACATGACTCATCATTTCCATCATACTCATTAAACCCTTTAGTGCCCCCTGGTTCCCTGTACGGAAGCAGCTGCAGTCTTAACGTTCCTTTTACTCATTTCCTCAGGTTTTTTCCTTTCATTTGTCACCGGCCTGTAGGTGTGCATGTGTGGTTAAGTCTACCTGTAAGTGTGGCTTAATGGAACCAGCTAATAAAGGAAGGGTTGTGTTAAGACATTTTCAGACTTATGCTTTAGTCCATATCAAAGGACAACTGTATCCAATCAAACAACCAGCCACCGGCACATCCAGCAAAACTGAAGTGCATTTTCTATTTCCTCATATGACAAAAGAAAAGACACCAGTATATGAAATATCTGATATCGACCTGCTACAGGTGATAAGAAAAGTTAGATTGTGAAACAAACTAGATATATATACTATCGGAAAGTAGGAGAGTATGAAGCAAATGGACACCAGGGAAGAATAAGATATAAGTCTGCAATGTTTCACTCTTTCCAGACATCTCCCGACGAATATTATACACAAATGAAATTCATTCCAACCTAGCTCTTTCAAAAATACAATTTTTGCTGACTTTACAGGATAAACTTTCAATCACTTGCCTACGAGCAAAAGGACCGGCGCCGGGAGAGGCTGATGAAATACTATAAAAATAAGCACTCCTGAAATTATTCTGAGAACAGAATTATGCTCCACCATCTCCTGTAGCCGACAGCAACAGCTCAACTGCAGACATGTGTTTCCTCAGCTCACCTGTCCTTGACTGGGCTGCTCTGTTTGGAGGTGCTGTCTGATCGGCCTCTGGCCCCTGAAGCAAGGTGCTCCAGCACCACCACTTGGGGCTTATCGAGGAAACACCAGCCGTTGTGGACCCCGACGTGGAGCCTCCTTTCCTGGATGACGACCGTCCTCAGTGTGCCCTCTGGTCCTGGGTGTTTCTGAGAATCAGTGAGAAAAAGATTGGAGTAACAGATAATACACCACATGCATCATCAGACATTTATATACTTTTGATGGGAGTATGGTTTTCATAGTTTTGGGCTGGGCCTCCTACTACACGATAGGGTGCTTCCAACCTCTATGTGGTTACGTTCTTTCCTGTTTTAACCAGTGGGCAACCTCTGGGTCTGAAAAGTGAAGCCAATGCGGTTTAAGTGCCTTAAACTTGCATTCTTTCTAATAGCCAGCAGGGGGCGACTCCTCTGGTTGCAAAAAGAAGTCTGGTTGTAGACGTCACAGTGACTATGTCCACTTCTTATATACAGTCTATGGTTTTAACATGCTAATTGGTGTGGAGGAACTTGACAGCCTGCACAGCAATGTAGTGTATTTTCTGAAGCACAAGGCATGAAAATAAAATGTCATGAAACTATGCAAGAATGAAAAAAAAGATTGTAAATTTGACTTTAGATCATGTGGACCAAATATGAAGAATAACTGAATATTTAATGAATTTCTATCCCATATATTAGTGTGCTAGTCTGTTTGTATGCTATGATATCTCCATGAAGAAAACAATCCATTGTATATAAAATGAAAATCTAAAAATAAATATTGTGTTACAAGCAGTAGGGATGATGGTATATATATAGATCTCTTCTGAGGCAATTATAAAGACTCAATGACAGCTTGTCCCAATTATCTCTTCACACCATCCTCAGGTCATTTTGCACCCTGATGGACAGGCTGTCAGTGCTGTACTCCTCTTTGCACTACTGTACTTTTGCACTTCTTACTACGCTATTGATGAGCTGTATTTTGGAGACGTTTAGCAGCCTGACAAGAGAAGAAACAGAAAGACTTTACGATGTCATTGACAATTTTACCAATATAAATATTTAAAACTGAATATGGTCAGCTCATTGCAAAAAAAGTCAAAATATTGTTCGAACCCCATTAACACTTGGCGGTTCACTCAGTTCCTCTGACAAAATACAAATAACTTGTGGACCACAAAGGTCCACATACAAGTCCAAACACTTCCTGTTTGAACTGGGTGTGTGTGTGTGTGTGTACATCATCATAATGATTTTAATTATGTCAAATCATATACCAAGGGACCCAAGGTACATGTTTTTATGGTGTATTCTTGTATAACTTGGGTCTTATATATCTATAGTTATGGTTATTGTTCCTATCAGTAAAAATAACACTTCACGAGGGCTATTATTTTTTGGTACAGACCGAATTGTGTTCATTGCTGGTACTGAAAACTGTCAAGTACTGAAAGTCGGCGTCAACTGTCTGGTCAGAATTGCCTTGTTGTTGGATGTTGGATTATTACAAATGTTTTCAGTTTCACTTTTGGTTTTACGTACTAATAAAGAAGTTTAGACTAGCTATTCTCAACCACTGGGCCAGGGCCCACTGGTGGGCCTCAGAGTGTCATCTAGTGGGCCGCGGAGGTACTGACAAATGATTAGATTAAATTAAGAAATATATCATTTTTTTTGGTAATTTACAAAGCTAGTTATTTTTATTTCTAAACATGCTCAAAAATGCACATAAATAAAGAACATAGGAATCCAAACAAAGCACAATTTCAATGACCATTTACGTTTGCATATCACCACGACAAACATGTTTTGCCACAGTTAGCTAGCTAACGTTCCCTTGGATGCAGCGACACAAAATGGATTGTTTTTTGGGAAATCACCCTGTGCCAGTAAAAGCCCTTAAGCATGTGGTGAGGAAATATGACCCTGAATCTAACTATAAAGCAAGGAATCTCTGTCTTTCCGTGTGTCCTTTGCATATCTCGAGAACCGCTCATCCAATCTATTTTGCGGATGGATTGTGATTTGTCAAATTTGGTGCAATTTAGACCCGCAACACGCCTCAAATGGGCACTGCACTGGTGCATTAGATTTAGATTCACAATGGCAGGCAGTGATGTGTGATGGTAAGCGGAGTATTTATTTTGTTCATTACAGCTGACAGCGGCATAACTCATATTTACAGCCCAGTTAAGTTTTTCTCCTTTTTTGTCATGTTACGTTATATTTTCTCTCATTTATTTGGGAAGGTGGTCCACGGAAAATCTTTAACAATCAGAAATGGGCCTTAAATTACAAACCTGTGGTTTAGATAATCTGGTTCTGGTTTAGATATCTTAGATCTAATATCTATCTAGATCTGGCTGAAGTGTTTCTGCGTTCCCCGATTACTTCGGTAACTACAATGTTATTGTAAGTGATGTAAAGTAAAACGATGAAAATAAGACCCATGTTGTAATAAACTGGAATTATACTTTAATGAAATAATTGTATGTCATATTTAACGGACACCATGGTTATTTTGTTTTTTTTAATTGTGTGTTAATTAACAAATGTTTAAAAAACAAGTCAATGTGTCAACAGGAACTGGTGGAGGCTGTGCTGCCACCCTGTAGCTGCTGCCACTAATAAAACACAGCTGACTGACAACTGCTCAGTGATTGACTGTAAACTCTCTAACCTCAAAGTGCAGAGCCACGCTGAGCTCGCCTCTCGTCCCACTCCTTCCCATTTGTTTCATTTCAATCTTTTCCCTCTCTCCATCACATCTCTCACTCCCACTCTCCCTTTCTTTCGCTCTCTTTTCTTGTCACTCTCTGTCGGTCCCTCTCGCTGCTTAAAACCTTCTCCATATCCACCCACGCCTTCTCAATCAAATTAGCATATCAATTCAGCTTTGGGTTTTTCTTTTAAAGCAGCAACAGCAGGAGCAGCAGCCGAGCCTGCCAGGCTACTGTACAACCCACATACAGCGCTGCTCGCTGCACTGCTCATATTACATCTCTGCACTGACTCCATCCCTCTCTCTGTCTGCCTCTTTACTATCTACCCTCCTCTCGTTATCATCGCTCATTCTTTCACTTACAAGCAACGGCCGATATGTGCTCAACAGTGCACCATATTTTTCTTTTGGTGATGGGGATGAAAGATTAGGGTTCTTGTCCTTTCCTTCACTTCTCTGTTTCATCTTAAAAACTAGAATTACCGCCTCCCGTTTGTACAGTATGCCTCCACCAACAAGTTAAGTTGCAGTGTAGATCCATGTCTGTCCAAAATGTCATCACTACATCACTTTTTATCATGTGTGAAATTGTCATAATTAGCATATCGAGGGGTGAGAACCAGAGGGGCGTAAGTGACATTTGATCAACTTTACAGGAGAGCCAAAAGAAAAAAATGACCATACATATACCGTTCATAAACATGTGGATGACTATACTGTATATACTTAGTGAACAATATTTCGACATTTTTCTTTTTTCTTAAGTGCACTTGCGCCCTTTGGCCCCAAATAGTTCAATGCATTTGGTGGTAGGTCCTTTGGTTTTTGATTAATAACTCTGGATTGGTTTAGAATTTTAGCAGTAGAAAGAGCTCATTAAGAGCTTTCATTTGATATATATAACACCTACGCCCCTCTGGTTCTCGCCCCTTGATGTGAATTCTTCAGTTATGGCTGAAAACGTGTTTTTTTGAGGACAAAGTGACCTTTGGCCATAAAATACTAATCAGTTCATCCTTGAGTCCAAGTAGATGTTTGTGCCAAATGTAATGAAATTACCTCCTGAGATATCACTTTTACAAGAATGGGACGGACATAAGGTCACAGTGATCTTTGACCACCAAAATTTAATCAGTTCACCCTTGAGTCCAAGTGGATGCTTGTGCCAAATATGAAGAAATTCCCTCAAGGCATTCCTGGGATATCACATTCATGAGAGTGGGTACGTACGTACGGACAGATGGATGGAAGGACAACTGAAAAACATAATATCTAAAAGCTCTCCTCTCATTTCAAGTGCTGTATTTTGTGGCAACTAAAGATCCATGTTGGTTTTCACATAAGTACAATTCTAGCAACTTGAGAACAGAAGCAAGACAGGTAGAAGGAAATCAGAGTTGATATGCTACAGTAAGTTTTCATAATGGATATTCACAAGGCGTTCTCTATAGGTCCCACCGTGGTGTGTTTTGTGAAAGTTTACTTTTTATTTATCTATAAGAGGATGTGGTGACTCACTAATGCAATGCTCTGCATATAGTTTGTTTTGAACCGTGTCAGCTTTCATTTTTGCTTTGGGACTGTTACATAACTGTCTTCCAGATGGATCACATGCACGGTTAAGGCTCCGTTCAATTAACGCTTACCGTCAGAGCGCCAAGACGAAGATGTACCCTCACAGAGGACCGTACATCACACGTTTCAATCCCAGACCCAACCGCATGCACCGTGCATGCACCATAATAAGCGGGATGATTGCTAATTACCAGAGAAAATGATACCACAAATCCCCGTGTGTGCTCTACACCGTTAAGGTGAGGTGTTGCAAGTGAAAAATAAAACTATATCTATCTTGCTGGCAAGTTATTGTGTTGAAAAAAAGACACAAACATGGTTTTAATTTCGGAACATAATAAACCATTTACAGATTTAGATGCTTTGTGTGACTGAATTCTAT
>CAKAOH010020736.1:0-51928 GCA_916701665.1 Sebastiscus tertius
CTTTAATTTCTCACTATGGTCACACAGCTCTTAATCAAATTCACAGCACAAATATGACACATTCATTTAAAGACCAATTTAAATTTGTTTGTGGTAAGAAATCAGTGTAGATATCCTCAGTGTAATTATTTGGCCAAAATTCTAATATACAAAAAGAAGAAAATTAAGTTTGATTCTTTTTTTTCAGCAGTGATAGCTCCCCCTTACATTACTGTTCTCCACGGGGCTTGTTTGCTACAAGTGACAACAAGGGTGTCATACACGTTCTCATCAAGCCCCCAGGAAGAGCGTCAGGTTGTGAGGCAAATTTTCATAGTGGACAAACGGTGGTTCTACAACTTCCGTGTCCATCATGATGCCATTGGGGCCAAAAAGACTTGCATTGGGAAAGAGACGACCGAGGCTGGAGCGAGGGGCTGGGAGGCAGAGTTAAAGGAAACACTACTGCGCCTGCTCTATGGACCCAATGGATGCGGAAGTTCGCCGAAGGATGCAGGTACTCTATCACTCAGCAGTCAAGCCATGCTTCATGCGCCACTGAGCAACTCTCATAGGAATGAACGGGAGGTGGTCCTCATTCCAGCTTGTTACATACAGACACCACTTGGCATCACTTTATTTTTGGCATCAAAACCACTATAGTTAGGTTTAGGAAAGAAATCCGTTTTTATAGTGAAAATGACACTTTGCATTGTGAACACGGGACGTGAACAAACAGTTGATTGTAACGGGACAGGAACAGCGGTATCCTGGATGAAAGAATTGTGTTTGTTGGACCCACCTGCCCGTTGTGTTTCTTTTCCCTCTTTAAACTACGTCAGCACACTCCCGGCACACCTTTACTGTTGCCTCCCATTGGTTTACATTACAGTTAATGGAAAGCCCGGTGCTTTTCATACCGGCGCTAACGGGCGCCTTGTGCGGTGGTAACGCACGCCGACGGCCGAGACAAAGCCTAGTTGCTTAACGCCCTGGGAATGAGAACGCGCTGGTCTTTTCCGCTGGGGATGAAGATGGTGGAGACATGTCCTACTTACTTTTATTGTTTCAGTTTGATTTTCTCACTTAAAGCTGCAGTGGGTAGAAATGGAGCAAATATGATATAAAAAAGTAATTTTATAAAACGGTCACTATATTCTGACAGGAGTGCATGAGACTGGTAATCTGCAAAAAAAAATCATGTGCCTCTGTGTCCCCCGGTGTTCCTAATGGCATCTAGCTGATCTGGAGTCTGCCGTCCATCTGTCGCCTCTGAGCAGCTGTCAATCACTTGCGAACTCCGATCAAACTAGGCAGCACTGATCAAATATAAATCAGTAATCTGTTACTGTAATGCCTATTTCTCGCCTCAAATGTTTTCAGAAACATCTTGTAGTGTTCTGTTTAGCTGTAAAATGAGAAAGTTTGTGACCCGGCAGCCATGTTGAGATCTGTTGAGGAAATACCAACATCGAATAGTGAGGAAGTTGAGGTGGATGGCTGGGTCAAAAAACACAGGACTTTTGCCCAGGAGACCAGTGTTTGTGTCCCGTGTGAACCCACACGTTAAAGTTGATTTATTTGTCACGTAACTTCCGTATTTAAGTTACGCCACCTCTGGTGTTAAAACCGCGATCTTTTCCTAAAGCTAACTAAGTAGTTTTGTTGCTTTAAAGCCTAACCAAGTTGATATTTTCCTAAGCCTAACTAAGTAATTTGCTGCCTAAACCTAACCAAGTCAATCTATTCCTAAAATTAATTAGGTAGTGTTGCTGGACATTCGTAGGAAAATGCACGAAAAATACATTGTTGAAAGTCGTGCGGGGCATCTTGAGAAAAAAGGGAAATTCGTGTCTACTGTATGTACACGAATCGAATAGGTTCAATTCCTTGTGTCACCAGGCACGTACCATTTCTTCTTGCAGGCATGTAAACTTATGAGTCCACTGTTTCTTGCCCCCCATGTGTTTTCTGGAGCTTGTTACCACAAAGACCTAAAATCATTCAGTTGTTACACAACACAAACAGTGTGTTAATGTTCAACATGCCTCCTCTCAGCGTTCACAGTAATACATGCAATTATGTGTTCAGTCAACAGCTGCCAAGTGGAACACCCACCCAGACGCTTGAAGCTGTCTCCACTAATATGTTCAAACAGGTTTTTATCCTCTTTGGAAAAATATGCACAATAGCTGTCATATGATTATAGTTTATATTTCCACACAAAAGGTGAGGAGAAACTTGGTGTTATTCACTTATTTATTGTCTTTGGAAGGACGCCTTATTATGTTTTTGTAGAATTGAGTTTGTGTATACGTAGGCCTACTTGCTGTTTATATAAGTGAGGAAATGTGACTGCCGGCTGAGGTTCTTTCAGGTCTCTCGCTGTCTGCTGGTAACTGGCTTAGAGACTGATGTATTCCCTCATACGAGCTCAGGGGGTATTACAGAGTATTACTAACTGATTGGTAAATACTTTGAATCCAGTTGGTGTTAGTACAGCAGAAGTGACACAACTCTCATTAACAGAGTCAGGAAGGAATTAGTGTTCAGAGGGGAGTCCTTGTATGGCAGAGAGACTTTTTATCTGTAACACAAAAACAGAAAGCTTTACTTCTGGCACCTATAAATGCTCAGCGTGTTACATCCTAACAGTTTCCTCAATTGGATCCAGTACTTGTAGATATTCCAGCTGTTTTTTAACTAGTTTTCGAGGTGCTTGTCCACACTGTAACACACTGTTCATTCTCTCGGCGCATACGCTGCTCACGGGGATCCATTACCATACATTCTGTAATAGCGGCGGGTCTCTAACTCTACTAGTTTACAGGGTAACAGGTTGAAGCAGTCTTATAATTCCAGATGGGCCATATATTCCCTCTGTTTCATAAGGGTCCGTGATAATATAGCAAACTCCCGGTTGCACAGGTATTTTCGTACAACATCATGCCGTCATAGCCTACAATTATCACTTTGCATCATTCATAAAGCATCACACTTTATGTGGTACTTGCAATACGTGTATTGTGGTAAATCCGTAAGCTGCAAGGTCTCATGCTTTCATCGCTGTTCCATCTTGTGGCACTCGTACGTTCCTACGAGTTCTGTTGAATGGGAATTAAAGAACCAAGTGTACTCAAATACAATGTTAGTTAATACGTTATAGTCATTATATCAGTTAAATATTGATAAATATTGACTAAGCAATAGAAGGACTTATGCCAAATGGCATACATTCACTACATGTACATGCACAGAGTTTATCTACCTCGTTCAGTGCAGCTTATAAAGCAAATCACCCAGTAACCATAGGCCGCTGAATGATAGCGTCTTGAATGTTAAAATTATTAAATAAATAGTAATAATGATCAAAATTAATAATTAAAGATGATTAGCCGACTTGATTCACACTGGATTGGTCTAATGTGATCCCACTCTTTGCACTGGTCCCACTTGCCTTCTCTTTGCAGTTTTCCCCACTTGATCTAACTCATTGCAAATGTTCTATACGACATCACTCATTGCACTGGTTTAATGGGTCCTCGTTCGCACATCATGGGGTTATGCAAGCATAACTCTAGCTGTTTTACTTTTGAAAGTTTTCTTCCATGTCTAATTTCTAATTCTGCTTATGAATTCACACTTACAGTAATGTAATGTTTTAGTGTAGTGCAGAAAACAATACATTCTACACTACTTCTATAGGGGTGAATATACCTAGTCTCACCACGGCATCATTACCCCCTTTGATATACTACGTCACGATGGAGTCTAATCGCCAAAGACTTTGCACTGTTCTTCTTATCATGCACCATTTAATAAATTAGTTTTCATTCCATATGGGGTCTCTCCTGATTGAACTAATTTGATACAGATAATTCCCTGTTGAAAAAAATGCATTTGTGGATCGGGATGCAATCAAGTTCACACGACAAGCAGTTTGTAAATGTAGGTTGAACAGTTTATACAGCAGATGGGCTGAAGCAGCAGAAGACCACCCAGTACTAGCACTTTATTAGGTACAAGGTGTACCTAATAGGTGTACCTAATACAAGGTGTACCTAATAGGTGTACCTAATACAAGGTGTACCTAATAAAGTGGCCGGTGAGTGTATATGAATGTTACAACATCCAAATATGTTTTGGATGAAAATTGCAAATACTTTTAAATTCATATATTTGTGGATTTCTATTACATTTATTTAATACAAGAAACATTTGTGTGTGCATCAGAAATATATTTGTGAAACTTTTTTTTTAATGTGGATTTTTTTTTTTACATTCAGATACAACGATAATTATTTTTGTGTGCATTGAAAAATATTTTTCTGGAGAGAATCATTTATATATAAATCACAAAAAACATTTGTGAATCCTTCTGCATGTATTCATTAATATTGAGACTGATCTGACTCCATACTTTCTCATGTTTTTGTAAGTGCCGCTGTGAAGGCCGAGCAATGATCCGAGGATCAGAGACTCTGCACAGTTGGTAAGTGAGTGTAAGTGCGCACATAACATACTGTAGGCTTTCCTCCTCGGGATGATCGAGTGTGTCTCTAAGTCCCACATTCAAGCTAGAAGCTGTGAGACAGTGCATACCAATGTGTTTTTACTCCAACCTTATTTCCCCTTTACATCATCTACTCTGCTGCTTTACTTTGCTGCCTTTAAATAACTTTTGAACTAACTTCAGAAACGTCTTCTTCACTCAATTTTTCTGCCAACCTTCGCTCTGATATTTAACGCTGATAAGGGCAAACATTTCAACATTTTCTGAAGGGAAAAAGCTTTGAGGTGTTTCAGTGATTCAGAACAGCGTTACTCGAGCAAGAGAAGGGCCAGCCAACCACTGCTAAGTGAAAGTCAGGGATACACAAAATGTTATGTATTTAATTTGTGTGCATAGACATAAATTTCCTTTTTTTCATGATGATCAGCACGACTTTCAACAACATAGCGTGTTCCTACGAATGTCCAGCAACACATGATGCACATGTCGATTTCAGCTCCAGTCCAGTCTTTTGGGGGAGAAAAAATTTCGAAAAAAAGGTTTGTGTCTATATACACAAATCAATGCATAACATTTCGTGACTATTTCACAAACTGCTGTGCAACTGGGCTGACATATGATACCATGTAAGACAGCTGTTGTACATGCTGACCAAATGATCAACCCTATCTCCTACAAAATTACATTTCTATGGAAACATATTACGGTTGCTGTTTTAAACACGTAGTTAACGTAAATTGAAACAAAACAAAAAAAAACTCAACAAAACTTCTTGGTTAGGTTTAGTTAAAAAAACAAAAACATCATGGTTTGGCTTATTGTTGTGATTAGTAAGTGAATGTTGATTTTTAATTTCACACAGGACACAAACAGTAGTTTCCTGGGTTGAAGTCTTGTGTTTGTTCAACACAGTTTCACGGCAGTTTGTGAAATAGTCTCGAAATTTAATCTATTTGATTCGAGAACATAGATCTTTTTTTTGTGACGCTCGTCACAACTTTCAACAACGTATTTTTCGTGCGTTTGCCTACAAAATGTCCAGCAACACGTGACAAGTATCAATTTGCGCTCCAGTCTTTTCAAAATAAAAATAGGCTACTTAGTTAGGTTTAGGAAAAGATCGTGGCTGGGGTTTAAATAACTCCGAAAGTCTTATTTATATGTTTATCCTTTAAAAATGTATTAGATCATTGCTATAAATCATTACATTATCTCTGATAGTTTTTTTTCTTTTTCAGAACATAGTATACATATAATTATAGGAGTAATCGTTTTAAGAGGTTATTAGTTAAGTTTCTTGACACTGACCCGTAATGCCACGGATAAAAGGCACATTTTTATTGGTGGCATTGTGGTTTTATTGGGTTTATTGTGACTTATCTACTGGTGCACATGGGTTTGTGTGTTGGAAAAAGTGTGTGTTTTTGTTGAAGCTAAATAGTGGGTATGACAGACGTGCTACGATCCCACGGGGAGCAACAACTCTGTTCCAGTCAGTGTTTATGTGACAAAGTGACTCCACTGACTTCAGCAAAAACTCAGATGTTCCACCGCCGCCTGATACAGCTCAGTCCGCTGGGAACACAGTAGCCACCCCGAACCTGTCAATCCAGCCTCTGTGAGCACTGCTGATGGACTGTGAAACATGACATAATGCAGCAGCATGGAGAAAACAGCAGTGCTGGTTGAAGACTGTATTCGAGCTGACTCAACAAGAGATCGAAGGCTGAAATAACTTTACATTTACAACTGGAGCTCATGTGAGAGGAAAGCTGCATTATACTTTTTAACACTTCTCTGAAAAAGATTTGATTGCTGATAAAAGTTATAGTTTTAACAGTAATCACTGCTCTTTAATCTGATGCCTGCTTTTCACATGTTCAAACATGTATAAGTCTTACTAATGGTGCTAATGTTGGTCCAGTGCTTGAAAACAAGATTACTTTGAAAGAGGGGCTTTCTGGTGGCAGCAAAAAGTGATATACATCCAGGTGAAAGATATACAACATCACACCAACGACAACAGAAAAACAACAAGAAGAAATATTAGGAATACAAGTCAGGTGTGTGGGAGTGAAAATCTAAGTTTTAATTGACATAACTTGCTTCCACACAATTTCTGTACCTTGTGTTTAGAGCATGGATATAGTGGATTTGAAGTGGCAATTTGTATGCAAGGTACTTTTTCAGGTAGTCTTCCTTGTTTGCTGCAGGTGGCTTGATCCTGATTTGCGTTCCATCTATTCTGCCAGCTACTCGACGGAAAGGCACAGGAGCCAGCCAGCTGCGCAAAGCCTTTCTCAATCCCATCCAGCTCATCTGCGGCAGGAAAATGGACCACTCTTTTATAGATGGCCATGATGCTGCCTGCGACCCGATGCACGACATCATGGACCGTGCTGATGGAGACATCAAATGCCTCCGACGCCACGCGATAGGAGGTGGCACTCCAGGTCATTTCCCCATCCATGGTCCTTGGCGTACCCCAGACACTCAACCAAGGCATTTACGGTCTGCCTTGTAAGACAAAAGTCTTTTTTTTAAGTCTTCCTCTCCCAGGTTGAGGCGGACTACAGGGGTGTTGGCATTTAATTGTAAATTCTGCCCTCGTAGCGCAGTAGGAGGAGAAGATGTGTTCAATTTTCCAATGTTTTTAAACAGTTATAAATTGTTATTGTTTGTGTGTACTGAAAATCTATAGTCTATATATAGATATATAAAAATGCAAATAAAATGAATGTTTTTTTTTACTCTCTACTGTAACAGGTTTTTTTTCACAGAGTTCATTTGTGTTAAGGAATAAACAATTTTCTAATAAACATGTTTGTCAGAGAATATTATTTATTGACTTATCTGATAGTACCTACAGTATGTTAGGTTAAGAGCCCAAGTCTACCACTTTACCTAACCGTAGCTAACCCTTAAAGAAAGCTTGATATGAACTTACATGGGATTCATATTCACTTATGATGACCAAAATACTTCTCCTGGTGGCATCCTTCTTTCGCCGTCTTATGGGCATTTACCACAGACAGGTATGACATTTTGAAAATTCTGTCGACTAGGTTGTTATAAATTTCCCCCTTATCTATTATCTATCCTTTTTTTCTTTCTTTATTTCAATCTTTCTTTCTTAGCAGAAGGGTACAATTAGATTTCCAACTTTTAGATGTAGAAAAAGAACCCCAGTCCCAGCTTGATGGTGATGGATGACGACTGGATGGAGACACTGATTGATGACAGGAACATTTGAATGTGCTGTTTTCCTTTACATTAATATTTAAAGGACGAAGCCTTTGTCACAGTCATGTAATGTCGGCTGAAAAGCACTGACGGACGCATCGTTGACAGAGAAGAACCAGAAGTGCATGTTTTTTGTTGGGTATATGAGGTGCTGTAGTGATAAACTTTGTATATTTGTGTGAGGAAGGAGAGAGAGAGAACATGACAAAAGTCATTAAGCTTTGTGAAAGTTTCCAGCAGCCCAAGGTCAGGTGCGTTCCCTCTGTTCAGCGTCACACTGAAAGGAAAATAGAAAGACATGTTTTAAAAACAGTCACGATGTCAGAACAGGCTGGGAGAAGTGTGACGGCAGGATTTAAAGGATTTGGGCAGCATCGTTTGATGGTGTTCGCCTCTTTCAAAGAACTTAAATATTTCTGACTGCTTTGGGGTTGTTTTTTTTCAGACATTGTTCGATTTTTGGAATGCTTTGGTCTTTGACAGATAAAGACCTTGGAAAACATAGGAAACATAATATAATATAACACCACAACATTCAGGAATGCAATACTTTCTACTACACATGGGACATTATTTCAACGTTAAATGTCAAGTTTATTTCTTAATATCTCTATATTTATTTATTTATTTATTTAAAGGGCTGTCAATCAATTAAAATATGTAATCGCAATTAATCGCACATTTTTTATCGGTTCAAAATGTACCTTAAAGGGAGATTTGTCAAGTATTTAATACTCTTATCAACATGGGAGTGGGTTAATCTGCTGCTTTATGGAAATGTATGTATATATTTATTATTGGAAATCAATTAACAACACAAAACAATGACAAATATTGTCCAGAAACCCTCACAGGTACTGCATTTAGTATAAAAAAATATGTCTTTAAAGGGGAGACTCGTGGGTACCCATAGAACCCATTTTCATTCACATATCTTGAGGTCAAGGATCAAGGGACCCCTTCGAAAATAGCCATGCCAGTTTTTTCTCAGCAAAATTAAACGTAAATTTTGAGCGTCTTTTTGCCTCCTTTGCGACAAGTTAGCATGACATGGATGGACCAATGGATTTCTTAAGTTTTTTATAGTTTCATATGATGCCAGTATCTTAAAACTGAGCCCGCTACAACCTAAAAATCACAAGTTGCATCATTTATATTGTGTAAACGCGTTATTATCGCGTTAACTTTGACAGCCCTATTTATTTATTATAAAAATAAATCAATCAATATTTCTTCGTTTGCCAGGCCTCAATATAATGGTTGATGAAACACTGAAAAGAGATTATATTTTTTTTGCAGACCGTCGACAGAAAAACAGCAGCAACACCGTTTGTTCAAACACTTGAAATGACAGCATTGTGTTTTCTCTGTTATCTGTCAGAATCAAAAGAAAAACAAGTGTAACGATCTCTTTCGGTGAAGGCCCACTGGAAGCAAACAAATCACACAACTTGGCCTACATCACTTCATCACTGTGGGGACTCGTGTAAATCCTTCCACCAATAATTAATGATTTTCTGCCAAGCAGCACTTTTTTTTGTTCGTATCCGTGAACCAAAGCCTTTTCTCAGACATTAAATACGTAACATTACTGGTTTCATCAAGCTTTTAAAGTGATGCCATTTTATACCTCCGTGGCTGGAGGCATCATGTCTATGGTTGTTCGTCTGTTCCATTCTCGTCAACGTGATGATATGGTGGTATTTGACGAGCTGGGAGTGAGAACGGGTTGGATAAAATGATGAAGTGATGACATTTTTTTACAGACATGGATGTAAACTGTAACCTGACTGGTTGGCGAAGGCATACAACCACGTGGCGGTAATTCTAGTTGTCATTCAGACAGGAGACTTTTACACTAATGTTCCTTATGGCTTTATTCTGACATAACAGGATATTAATGGACACAATGTTCGGCCGATATTTATCAGCTGGTGAGAGAGAGAAAGCTCTTCTGCTCCAGTCTTTACAGACTGATCTGAGAAGAGTCTCAGATTTTTTGCATAAGAGATGATAATTGAGATAACCTCAGCTGTTTCCAGATGTTGCAGACAGTCGTGCTCGTCATAATACATTTAAAAACAAAGTTTTTTTTTCCCTCGGTATACCTGTATATCAGATATGAGGTGATATTTTCTTCTTTAAGAAAGTACTGAATATCTGAAGATGCATTCATTTCCTCATCAGATAATAGACACGGTGTGAACAGATATTTTATATAACTAGCAGCATTTGTGTTGTGTGTGTGTGTGTGTGTGTGTGTGTACGTGTGTGAGTGGGTGTGTGTGTGTGTGTTTGTGTGAGTGTGTTTTGCAGGCTGTGCAGTCAATTGATGTGGGCTGCGGTGATGCATTGGGACATTGATTCTCTTAGTCTCTTTTCATTCACTCAGCAGGGAGGCAGGCAGTCTGTTGCTGCTCACAGCTCTTTTCCATCCCATCAGGTGTGACTGTGTGTCTGTGTGCGTGTGCGTGTACGTGCGTGTGTGTGTGTGTGTGTGTGTGTGTGTGTGTGTGTGTGTGTGTGTGTGTGTGTGTGTGTGTGTGTGTGTGTGTGTGTGTGTGTGTGTGTGTGTGTGTGCATGCGTGCATGCATGGGCGTGTGTCTAACCCTAACCCTTGGGACAGGTTTCTACTGAAGTGTTTGAGACTGTTGATGTAAATATGAGATAAGTAACAAACAAACACACCTCCTCCATCCTTCCTTCCATCCTTCTCAGCCTCAATCCATCTGTCCATCCCTCCATCCATTCTTCCAACCATCCCTTCATCCTTCCTTACATTCCTTCATCCCTCCCTCCCTCAACCAATCCCTCCATCCTTTCTTCCATCCTTCCCTCCCTCAATCCCTCCAGCCTTCCTTCCGTCCTTCCATCCCCCAATCTATCCCCCCTCCTTCAATCCTTCCATCCATCTCTCTACCTTTCCATCTGTCCGCAGCCTCCTGCGTCTTTCTTTTTCAGTCTGTGTTCAGCTGGTATCATCTCCGGGTCTCCAGATGAGCTCCGGTGTAAAAGACTGAAGAGCCCAGCAGACTGATGACGTCTCAGTGTTTTGGAGAAACTGAACTCTCTCATTCTCCCTGTTTCTGTGTGAAGACGTGTATACATCAGTGAGGAGAAGAGAGACAGCCAGAGGACGGCTGCAGCAGCAGTTATTTGGGGTAACAGATGGCCTGAGCAGCTTAGAAGTTTGATAACACTTTTGCTCATAGCTTTGCGGTCGGCAGGAATTTTTCTTGGCTGCATTAAAAGGAGATTTACAGGACAAGAGAATAACATTATAAAGCAGCCTGGGCTGGCTGGTGGCTTTACACTTATTTACAGAGTTGTCAATGATGGAGAAATAAAATGTTCTGTCAGCTACTGAAGGTGGTTAGAGTTGGGGATGAATTTGTTCTTCCAGGTCTTCCTGATCTTTCAACTGCAGTGTTTCAGACATGAGAAAGTAATGGCCATCCCATTTATATACACTTCAAACAAAATTGTATAGAAGCAGAGAGACGAAACTCCGGTGCTTTTTTGACACCAGTCACTAGATGGCACTACGGTAGCGTTGCCGCCATTTTGGACTGAAAACACCAATGAGTCCGTGGCCATGGATGTATAAAGAGATGTCTGTAAAGTAGAGAATAATTGTTTTTTAGGTAAATCAACTTCCCAGTTTGAACACTTTAAATCATTATATCCTAAAAGTTGTAAACTTAACTAATAGCTGAATCCAGAGTTATTTTCCTCGGCATAATGAACGGGAATCAGACCTACGGGACTGCACCGCCCTGCACGCTCATATGACATATCCTGCTAGCTGAATGCAGCTGTAATAATGGATATATTGGCTGTAATTCATCACTTTTATTATCTTATAATACACCAATGAGCTGTATGTTGTATGCCTGTACCGTGGTGGATGTATTTACGTCTCTGTTCCCAAACAACCGGCTATCGGCCAGCAGCTAGTAGTGCTAGTAGCATGACATAAACAGAATTTAATGTAGTTGTAGGCTATTTACTAACACACAGGGGAAAAACGCAGAGGTCACAACCTCTTATACATCCATGATCTGTGGTCTATTGGACATCTATTTTGGAGGTCCTTGACATGAAAAAGATTGAGATTGCTCTCAAAATCTGTGTGCTGGATTTTTCCAACTTCCGTTTATGTCCATCGCTCACTTTATGCTCCTCTGGGAAGCGGCCAGTCAAAAAAGTGTCATAAATAAGTTAGCAAGTAAATAGTTATAATAGTATGCTATATATAATAATTGTATTGTTCAACACAGGCCATTTTGGTAGAGACATTAAAATATGATAGTAATTTCATTCTACTTTTGTACGGCACTTTGTTGGTGCACGTTCTTCAATGATTGATATTTATAAAACAGAACCAGGCATACATGCTGCTTTATAAATCTGATGAAAATATTGTGTCTTCATATTTCTGGATTTGTGTTGTTTTAATTGTGAATCCACAGAGCTGTATGCATCTGTCCCCGGGTCTATTTATGCCAGAGCAGCTTGAATCTCTGAAGTGTGAAATTCGCTTTTGAATTCATATAAATGTCTGTATTTGAAAACAATTGATGTGAATCTTATTGCCATGCCTTCATTAGTTATTGATGTTGTCTTTATGTACCACATCAGTTGTTCTTGTTTGTATATGCCACCTTTCCTGGAAAGTCTGTGAAGCAGCAGAAAGGATGCTGCAGGAAATACAGTCGCAAGAGAACTAAAACCACACAAAGAGAATACAGAGAAGATGTGTCTCATACAGTAAAGTGAAAGTGTTACCAAATCCATTGTAAAGAAGCTGCCACCATTCAATATGCTTAACACAAGACTAGGAATCTGCAGTAGTGATGGGAATTACAGCTCTTTTTAGTGAGCCAGATCATTTGGCTCAGCTCTCCAAGAAGAGCCGCTTCTTTCGGCTCCCAAACGGCTCTTCGTTTGACCACTTCTGCGTTTTATAATTCAGCCAAATTTAGCTTTGTTTTAACATATGATTAGTATGTGTGCACATATATCACTTAAATTATTAAATATAATTATACTAAACCTTATAATTTGCTGAATACCATGATTTTACATGCTGCTTTGTTTCTGACTGTCACTCATCTTGTCTGCGATTCACGCACCGCACTCCTCTCTCTTTCTCTCCTCCTCTCCCTCCTGCTCTGTACCTGTAGACCGTCAGCGCACCGCGCACCCCCGCCCCCCGCCTCACTGCTTGATGGTATGATTCTTGTCTGTGTGTGCTGGATTCAGCAGTGTATTTCATAGTGTTTAAGATTGCTTTTGTTTGCTGCCTTTGTGAAGTTTAAGTTGAGTACTTCATGGTTGTTTTTTCACTGCATCTGATAAGCAATAGCTTTAAGTTAAGTGCTTTCAGATTGGTTAGTTAATTGTCTAACAACATAAGCTTTCTGTTAGAAAGTAGTTTTCAGTTGGTGTTTGTACCTTTTTCATCATATTTTTTGTTAATACATTGTATAATTATTTTTGCACACAAGTCTGTTGCCAGCTTCTCTCATTTTGTTACTCCCTCCATCCTCGGGACCTTAAACAGAGGGGAATGTAACAATCCTGCAAAATACACTGCTTTAACTTGCATACTGCATACTATGTACTGTATACTGCAGACTGCGTTTGTCAGTAGTATGTAGGAGGCGGTTTCGAATACAACCAATCACAAAGGTGGGAAATAAACAAAAGGCAGGAAGTAAAACCAGACAAGACACGAGGAGTGAAATTATCAAAATAAAACAGAAAACACTAGACTGAATGAGACCAGGAATATAACAGGAAACTCAAATCAGAACTAATGGTATAAGACACCAAAAGATATACGCACAAAATAATCTGAAGTCCAAACAAAAAGTCCTTATATATATCCTGTGTATATATATATATATGTGTGTATATATATATATATATATATATATATATATATATACACACACACGCACACACCCACATTGGACCACCTGTGTGAGCTGAGGATTGGTGATGCAGCTGCCAACCATCTACAGATAAACATTCTTGTATTTTCATGCACAGCTCAGCCTGCCGTTCACGAAGAGGAAACGACTTCTCCCTGCTCAGCCCAGATAAGGCCCCACACTGAGCCACTGTATGGGGTACAGCAGCTGCTGTATTTTGGTCCAGGCTTTGATCTCCTGCATCCCCATGTTCTGACTACAAAATAGGGTCCCGACAAGGCGGCCACATATTCCCAGCTGGAGGACTGCAGCACCGGGAAATACACAAAGACAGCTAAAATCAAAGTAAAAAATGAAATACTTCTTTTTTTCAGTTTTAAAAAGCAAAACATGTCAGTCAAAACAGAAAAAAATATAATTTTGTATCTGTTTATATATTATTTATATTTGTAGTAATGCTAGTGGCATGTCTGTCGGTCCAACACTTTGGTTCCCACTGATATATCTCAACAACTACTGTCATGAAACAAACATTCATGTTTCCCAGAGGATGAATCCTACTGATTGAAGCCCTGACTTTTCCTCTAGTGCCATGTTGAGATCAGTTCAGGAAATACCAAGCAACGCCCAGCAGCCGGAAGCAAAACTTTCTCATTTTACAGAATTGGAAATAGAAATTTCTGAAAACATCTGAGTCGAGAAATAGGCATTACAGTAACAGAATATTGATTCATATTTTATCAGTGCTGCCTCGTTTGACTGTTTGATTGGAGTTTGTGAGTGATTTACAGCTGCCTCTGTTGAATGAACAGCCAATAGGAACGCTCTCTCTCTCTGAAATGACCTGTGATTGGTCAAAGTCTCCTAACCCGTCAAAGCCGGAAAACAGAGCCAAGAGGAGGTGCAGAAGTCTAGTTTTCTCTGAGAACACTTGAATTACAATATGCTGAAAGGTTATTATGTAATTTTTGCCCAATGATGCACAAAACATTCTGCCTACTGCAGGTTTAAATATCTCCCTTTCCATGTTTTTATTAGCATTTCAAGTACATGACATTTATGGGGCAACCTAAATAACACTGGAAACATAATACATCCATCCATCCATTTTCTTCCGCTTATCTGGATATCGTTTGCAATATATACAGTATGTATACTGTATATATCGCAAACATTTTGTCCCACCCTTAGTGCCGATGAGTAAAACTGAACGCAAACATCACTGTTTGTTTACAAGAAATCTCCACGGGTGCCATGTGTACACGCTGAGCTGCAGACTGTTCCAGTGACCCTGTCTAACTGCTGATTAGTGTTCATACCACATGAGTCTGATCAGCACTGTGTCTGTACATCTGAGGGTCAGTCTGTGGTGCGCACAGAGCAGAGAAGAAAGAGAGCCTGTGTTGTACTGTGTGTCTGCTCAGACTCGCATGCTGCTTCCTGTCTGTCAGAGTCAGTGATCCACCAACAGACCGGGTCAGACGCAATCAGCTGGGAGGGCTCAACCTGCAGGAGCTCTGGGTAGATTGTATTACAGGCAGCAGAGCTGAAGTGAAGACGAGGAAGTGTGAAGTTGCAGAGGGGTGAAGTGAAGTTTGCATCATGCTTGGATGTGTTGACCTACTGTAGTAGAGTGTTCTAGGAGAACTGCAGGGGCTTCATTCTCTTATTTGATAACTCCTCCGTCATCATTCGGTGACTATGTCCACTTCTTATTTTACAGTTTATGGTACAAAAATCCACTTGGACTCAAGGATGAACTGATTAGATTCTGGTGGTCAAAGATCAAGGTCACTGTGACCTTATAAAAGTTGATTTTGGCTCAAGAACTCAAGAATTCATGTGACAGTTTCCAACACAGCCTCACGGCAGTTCATGACATAGTTACAAAATTGAATCTGATTTGATCTGATACATTTACATAGATATGAAGTTCCCTTTTTTTCCCCCTGACGCTCAGCATGACTTTCAATGTATTTTTTTTGTGCGTTTTCCTACGTATGTCCAGCAACATGTGACGCACGTGTCAATTCCTGCTCCGGTCTTTTCAAAATAAAACTACTTAGGTTTAGGAATAAATCGACTTGATTAGGCTTAGGCAACGAAACTACTTGGTTAGGTTTAGGAAAAGATCACGGTTTGGGTTAAAATAACTCCAGAAGTGCTGTAACTTAAGTACGGAAGTTACGTGACAAATAAATTAACTTTGACTATTTGTTTCACAAAAACAAAAAGTGAAATTCGGGGTGGATGGGTGGGTAAAAAAGTCTTGTTCATTGTTGTAGAAAGTCCTCTTTACTAATAGATGTTATTTAGTATGAAGGGTTTGTTTTGTAAATGGAGAACTAAATGACCGCCTCGCAGTCGTATGCCTCCATCAACCAGTGAAGTTGCAGTTTACATCCATGTCTGTCTAAAATGCCATCACTTTGAAATTGCAGCCCAGTCACACAGTAGTTCATGAAATGGTCACGCAATTGAATGTATTGATTCATGTACATAGGCACCAATTTCACATTTTTTTCATGACGGTCAGCACGAAATCAATTCGTATGTAATCCACGTAATCGTCAACCAGTAAGTATAGAGAGCGGCAAACTTTGAAATCCCCACACTTGACAAAACACATCTGTGAGACAGCGATACACGGAGGTGCTCTCCCTCCTGTTGTTTCCTTCATATCTCAGACGTACCTTATCTCTGTTTCACTCGCTCCGTCACCCCATCTGGCTTTTGTATTAAACCTTTAACAATTACATATGAGAAGCTGGATCATGTTATCTGTGAAAGCCTGCCGTGTGTGGGGTGAGATAGATTCAGACACTTCAGAACCTGGATAAAGAACAAAGAGGCTGACACACTTCACTGAGAGGTAGGAGAGGAGGATTATTGTAGCAGTAGATCTGGATCTCTCTAAATGTAAGTATATCTATTTGAACCGGAGACATCTGACATTTATGGTTTCCCCCTTTTCACGTGAGTGGCTGCAGTTTATTCCAACATATCCAGCGAACAGCAGAACACCAAGCCTAAAACACCTAAAGACAGAAATATGCAGACGCATTTTTTTTTTATCAGATTTATAAACTTTTATAAACTTTTATAAATGTTCATAAATGTTCCATCATTGTGGAACTGGATGTACTTGCAAAAGCCTCATTTCCACTTCCACAATGTGTCGTAAATGAATGTAGAAATGCCCTTAAACATCTGTTCCACCTCTCTTTAGACCTGTCAATGAGAAATACCAACGCAGTCTCACGGCAGTTCGTGAAATAGTCACAAAATTTAATCTATTTCATTTGTGTACACGAATTTCCCTTTTTTTCGTGACACTCAGCATGACTTTCCACAATGTATTTTAGTGCATTTTCCTACAAATTGTCCTGCAACACTTGATGCGCGTGTCAATTTCCACTCCAGTCTTTTCAAAATAAAATTACTCAGTTAGGTTCAGGAAAAGATTGACTTTTTCGACTCAATACATTTAATTTTTTGACTATTACACAAACGGCTGCGACTGGGCTGTAAATACGGCAAAGAAAGTGCAATTTCACCGACTGTGTCGCATCAGCAAGGTTCTCCTTACTTATTTATTATTTCTTTAAGCACGTTATACTGTCAGTCATAATCAGCTGTGATTTTATTGCAGTATTATACTTATGCATCTTCTGGAGTACGCCTACAATACTGCAATAATATTCCAACTGAAACTAATGTTATAGGATACCTATAGCCTACTTTTTATCTGTGTGGACGTGTAAAACAGAGCGTCTGGGAGACGCTCCCAGACGCAAAGCAACAATGGGCATTTTGTGCCCATTGTTGCTTTGTGTGATGAGCATGCGCCAGAAACTAACAAATATGGCGGACTACCGGCTTTTTCACATTTCGTTAGCACTGCTCAGACTGATTACTACTTTACATTTGAAAAATGTTCCATTGAATGTGCTTTTGGGCGATTGAAGGTGAGGTTTGGAGCACGCTGAAGGGTTATGGACATAAACCTGAATGACCTCCCTTTCCTCATTTATACATAAAGAGACAGTTGATGACAGTCATGCAGTTGGACCAGTCTTGTGGACAGATGCATTTTTAAAAATATCTGTATATGTGTAGACAGGGCCTAATTTAAAGGACGTTAACATTGTATTGATAAATAACAGCACCCTCGTTGTCACCCTCAGTTCTGGCGAGTACCGATCCACTTCGAGCACTGCGTTTATACATCAAAAAGCACATATAGACCATTTCTTACACATTAACTACACATAAAAACACAATGTGCTGTAAAAGTGTGGCAGCTCACAAAAAATGGTTTACTGGAGCAATCAGAGGCGGATATGATGAAGAGTGATGAAATATAATGAGATAGACAGAATCTGAATAATAAAACATTTTTGGTTTGGGTTGATTTTACTGATAGTGTGATTTTATCGCAGTCAATCAAAAGCTCGTTTATACAATTAAATTAGATTTGTTTGTGCTCAGTTTTATATCGGAGGCATAATTTTTCATTTTATCTTGTTGTGGAGCTCTTAAAGTTTCAGCACTGAGGAAGAAATGAGGGATTACCTTTGTGATGTTTGGTGATGATTGATGAAGATATGAGTGGTGCATGTATGTGTGGTGAATATATTAATAGCCACAGTCACATATCGCAGCCTTGTTGTAGTGCCCTGTTTAAGTGACACAGTGGGGGTAACTGCACTTCTTCTTTGCTGTTGTTTTTCATTGACATAAGTATTGTCATGCAAACAGGTGATCATATAATGTCCCCTGTTTCAGCCTTGAGAATGCTGCAGCTTCACTCCTGTGAGCTCACAGTTCACTCTGAGTTCTCTTCATGTCGGAGCCGCTGAGACCTGAAGTGCTGATGTCGTGTAAACTCTAATGATTACGGGATTTCATTGAGTCAGCACTCCTCCTCCTCAGATGGTTGCTCTATTCAGACTCTCAAGTTAACTCATGCAACTTGGTCAAAGTGAGAATAGTCCTAAATTCCTGCATCACCAACATTACACTATGAAAAAAGCACTCAAGAGTCAGAGCAGCTGCAGCTGTATGGAAACAAATAATAAGCGTTGAATCTTAGAAGACCTGAATACCTGTAATCAGGATTAAATACTCTGTCCAGATTTAAATACTGGAAGATTTTACTTTGAAAACCATCTGCCGGAATTTGTGTGGTTGGAAGTTATCAAAAGTCAATTTCAAGTTCAAAAACGTAATGCTGTGTGTATATCGAGGGCTTGGAGCCAAAGGGAAGTGCCATGTTGGCACTTCCGCCCCTTTTTTTGTTTTTGGTTGTTGGATTTTTTTTTTGTGTTTGCCTTCTCTCTCTCTCTCTCCTCGTCCCCTCTGTCTTTTCCTCATGGCAGGGCATGTGAGTGGCACGGGGTGTGGCTGGCTCCACCTTCAGCAGCAGACGAGACTCAACCTCCCCATAAAAGCCCGGTCTTCACTCCACTACGTTGCCAGATAATTCCGTCTCATTTGTTAGTGCATTGCGTACCTTCTTACTTAGTGTTTTTTCAAGATTGCTATTTCTCTAGTGTTTGCTTATGACCTCTTTACTTACCTGTGTTTTTCCTGTGTGCAGATCATCCGGTTTGCCTCGCTGCTGCTGCTGCTTCCCCGTCTCTAGTGGCTGAGATATCCCATGTGCTCAGTCCTCGTGCTCCATTCTCTATTCGCCACGAGCCGGCCAGCTCCCTGCCCTCCTGCTTGTGTTTTTCCTCTATGTTGGAAAATAAACTCTGTTTATATTTTTTACTTACCCGTGTCAGTCTCTGCTTTGGGGTCCAAACTAAAACAAAACAGATTGGCTCAAATGTGATTTTTTTTGTGACACATAATTAAAGTGTATGTTCCTGTGATTGTTTGGGAAAACTGACAGTATTATAAACTCCATATAGGCCTACGTGCCACGCTGCAGCGACTCTACTTGACCCATATCTGTAGTCCTCTTCACACCCTGCTGTTGCTCATCTTTGTCCCATATGGACAACATGCAGGTGCTGGAGGCTGCAGGACCTCAGCAGCTCCACAAACCATTAAAAAGTGATTATGAGGGCGCTAACACGATGAACAGCAGCCATCTAAAAGCAGCCAGGAGTGAAATAGTCTGGATCGGATGTTCACTGCTTACTCTCTGCTTTGTTAGGTGGCTAAGTGAGCCTGTAAACTGAAAGATTTTAACAATGAAAATCATTTAGTAATGATTCAGTGCACAAATAAGCTACTGACAGGAAGATATCCTGAAATTTAGAGAGGTTTTAAACAAAAAAAAAGTTATTTTGTTGTTTAGTTAGTTGTTTTTAACACTTGCCTATAAGTTTATTTATAACTGCTCATCTTTTTAAATAAAACTCTACCTATCATACAGTCAGAAATGACAGAAACGAAGCTGTGTGGATTTGTGGTGCAGAAGAAAAACACCTGCAGAAACTGAAGGCCTATACAATTTAATATTTAATGCCACAACATGTCAGCCTCAGTGTCTCCATCATCAGTTGTTGTGGAAGTTATTGGAACTAATAACCTTTCTACACATGTATGTTTGTATTCAAGTCTGATGTTTACTGCGACTGCCCCCGTCACACAGCTGACTGATGACTTGAACATGCTGTCACCAGAGATTAAATATCAGGCGAGGAAGGATATCAGAAGCAGTAATGGGACTTCATTTTTCTTTTTCTCCCTCTACAGAAAAAGAAGACAAGAGCTCACCAGGTTAAAATACAATTTATTGTGAAAACTTTTCAGACATTTCTTAGGTTTACATTGTTGCCATTACTTCCTCATGAAGAAAATTGAGAGTAATGTAACTTTCTAACCCTTAATCCCAGGTTTACTGTCATTGCTTGTGGTCCCTAATGTATAATTGCAAAATCAACCAATTCTTTTCCATTAAAGGGGACATATCATTAAAAAAAACTCACTTTTTCAGTGCTTGTGCACATCCATTTGGGTATCTGGAGTGCCAACCTACCCGAAAACTGTGAAATTAGACAACCCAGCCAGTTTTTTGTGGGCTGTCTAGAAATCAGAAATCATGTGATTCAACAAGCCATTCAGGTTTGGCTCCCCTTCCTATGTCACATGTAGGCACATTAGCTTGAGAACTACCTTTTCAAAGGTGCACCATATTTATAAAGCAAAGAAAAAGTAATTGGGTTAGGCACTACACTTGGAGGTGAGACATCGTTCTCAGTAGGCTGGTTGATCCCTTCCCCTCTCCGTTAGGGCTTTGATCATCTTCCCTCTACATACCAGTCTGGTATCTGACCACTCATGGTTTCACCTATATTTTACAACTTCAATAAAAGGGTGAAAGCCCGGTGTGTAGGGGGCTGTGAGAGGTCATCTTTATGCTGTCCTTTTGTTCTGCTCTGAAATATCCTTCAGCCTTTTTTGTGCGAACGGACTGCAGTCTGTTTCATTTTAAAGCCCTGAGCTCGCACAGCGTTGTGGATAAGAATATTGTTTCACTAGAGTTGCAGTAGAGAGCAGAGGATGTTCTTACTGCTGGAGACGTTAAACGTCACAGCAGAGCACTCCACTGTTTCACAGACCAACTTCTGTCTTTCAAAAGACATTTAGCCGGTGATGCTGGACAGTAAATGACACTTTCATGTCATTATTATCCCATAAAATGTCCACCCCAAATACATAACAAGAACAGCCACGCTGAGGTGTCTTGCACACAAAGTCCTTAAAGGTGCTCAATGCGAAATTCTGTATTTATTGCCTCTCGTGACTTCATTCTCTGCTCAGGTAGACATTACTCCTCTATATCTTTACATAGACAATAATTATTTGCTGCTATATTAATAGTAGTGCCTAGAAGGGAAACTGTAGAGATGGTTAAGGTTAGGCATTGATCTCGAATAGTTAAGGTTAGGATAGGTAGATAGATCTCAGATCAGATTTCGCAATTTGCCATATCGCCCAGCTCTACTGTAATCATAGAGGTGACTGATCAGAAAAAAGCTCATGAGTTTGTTTTAGAACGAACAAATGGATCACAAAAGACACCTGCACTGGTCAGGTGAATTTCTACACACTCCTGGGCTCTGATGGACAGATTAATTTAAGACGTTATATACTGTCGACACTTAACTAGAGTACAACATGTACTGCTGAAACCCTGATCCTGTAATGTCTTCATGAAGCTCTGCGTCATAGTATGTGGCAGCTGTCTGTGTGTGTCTCGTGTTGGACATCTAACCTGCCGTCTTTTCTCAAACACCATCAATCAGCAGCCGACTTGACAAAAGGCTGCCTAACAGAGCACCGACTCTGTTACCGTGACTCATTAAAAAAAAGACACAGAGAAAAAGAGAGAGAGAGATCAGACGAGCGAACTGAGAGGGCAACCGGTAGAAGTGAGAGAGACGTAGCGCGGTGATGCTGTGAATGAGAGAAATAAATGTTATTTTCTCATTGTTTTACGGCGTTAACGTTGTAAAGCACAAATAAATTACCATCAAACACTCAACAGATGATTTACTGTGGAGACAGACACTCTTAGTTTCATTTAACTCTGCTGCATTTCATTACATCGACACACTGAGCTGCAGGCTGCAGAGTGTGTTTACTGCTGTGACCACCAGCAGCCCTCATCACATGTCATATTGCTTTTTCGTACGTCAGCAGACTAATTTGCCTAATCTTTTCAGGTCTTTAGACTGCAGTGGAAACTCAGACAAAAGTGGGCCGAAGGAACTTTTTAGCTCCTTGAAAAGTAGTTCCAGGGACTAAAAGTCCTGCGAACTCTTGCTGGAAACCCTCGATAACCAACTTCAGCTCTGCTGAGTCAGGGGAAAAAACTGTGGACAAAGAAATGAAGACATTCAGGTAGAAATTCTTACATCATTTATATTGTAGGTGAGCTCTGGTAACTAATGTAGGAAGTTTCATGATTTATTTATTTGTTCCTGCACAAAGTTTCACTCCTAAACTACCACTGAAGTCCTGTTGTGCAGGAACAGTTTAACAGGAACCCCCAGCGTATATAACTAATATAAGATATAACGTGCTAAAGTGAGACCATTTTTGGAGGGGGGGCTTTTTCTGGGATTATTAACGAACAGTTCAGGTGAAGAGGAAGATATAAAGAAACAGAATCCTTAAGTTAGTTTTTAGGTGAAGGAGTTTCTGCTGACTCTGGGTATGAGAACACTTTTAAGTACAGAAGGCAGTGAAGGAAGATATCGCTATGAAATATTTACTGAATATGTCTCTGTGAGGAGGGAATACACACAAAACTTAACAACTTATTTACTGGAAATGTCAATATTTATAGTACAAAATGGTGAAGTGAGGCGATGGAAAAATCTCTGGGGGAAAACAGCTAAACATTTGCTAATAAAACTTTGCTGAGGAGTGATGGCAGCCATCTGTAGCTCGGGGCATTTTACATTTGGCTTCATCACATGCCAACAAAAAGAAGAAAGCTTCTCTCCACAGCAGGAACATCCCCAGTCTGTGCTGCTGTCGGTGCTGGTGTATCATCACATGACTGGAAAACAGAAAATGAAAATGAAATTACATAACAAGGAAGCTAAGTCAGCAAAAACGTGAAGATCTTTCCTCTTTATTTTGAAGGGCTGATGCTGATGCTGATGCTGATGCTTTGCTCATCTCATTTGGACTAAGACAGTATGTTCTGCCTGTTGCTGTGCATGGCTCAACCGATATAACACCGTCGACAATCGCGCCACATGATGTAGCATTGGATGCTCTCTGTCCACACTGACTACGTTAAATATGCACATGTTGCCTTCCTACGTTTGCACTTTTTAAACATAAAACACATTTTATATTGTGATATTTACTGGAAATTACATACAATATAGCCAATAGCAAGTAGGTTGTTACTGAGCGATCTTCCTCAAGCCAGCTGCTACCTTGTTTAGGTTTTTCAGGAGTGAAATGAGGAGGTATTGTACCGATAACTCCTCAGGCCCATTGTGTATCTTGCTCGTGCCCGGGACATTGCCTACAATACCAAGCAACTATGAACTAAAAACAAAAATCTAGTCCTCTCTCTAGGTTCCATGGTGCAGAGGAGGTTGTGTTGCTCTGGCTTTATCTGTTTGGCGATGCCAGGAGGCTGCTTGACATCCTCCTGGATCCACCTTCTCACATATGTTCACATTACATGTATTCATTTTTGTCATATGGATTGTCTATGTTGTATTTTCATTATGTTGTTACTCTGTACACACGACATCTATTGCACGTCTGTCCATCCTGGAAGGTGGATCCCTCCTCTGTTGCTCTTCCTGAGGTTTCTTCCATTTTTTTTTTTTTTCACCAATTGGAAGGTCGGTGGCTCGATCCCCGGCTTCTCCAGTCACATGTTGAAGTGTCCTTGAGCGAGATACTGAACCCCAAATTGCTCCCGAAGGCTGTGCCATCGGTGTGTGAATGAGTATTTAGATTAGATCCTGAAGGCTGGAACCTTGTATAGCAGCATCTGCCATCAGTGTGTGAATGTGTGTGTGTGAATGGGTGAATGCTGACATGTACTATAAAGCGCTTTGAGAGGTCGGAAGACTAGAAAATCACTATTTAAATGTAAGTCCATTTACCTCCAATAGAAAACAATGTAATCAAGCGGATTTTGTCGCTGACGATCGCTCCCATCCAGCTACGAGGCGTTGTCAGACCTACATAAAACCCACTATACAACCGCACACATCACCGGTTTGTCAAAGCGCTACAGTACAATAAACACTTGCAGTGATTCAGAGCTGACTCATAGTTTTGGTGACATTGTCAAGCTGGTCAAACACTGTATTTGTCCAAGTTGTTATTAATAATTCCTGCAGGACAATTTCTTTCCATTTTAGAGGCAACAAAGAAGATAAAATCTGCCCCCAAACTTCCACTCAGACAGCTGAGGAAGCTCTTTTCCACCGTCATCATCTTCTTCTTCCTCCCTCTTTCGCTCTTTTTGGCTTTTCCATGCTTTTCCTCTGAAGTAGCTGACTTTGTGTTTGTGTGTTCGTGCATGTGTGGGTAGAAGAGATGAGTTGTTTGTGCCATGCTCCTTTAAATCAAAGGCGAGGGGAAGGCTGTGCTTTAATCATATTTCACGCCGACCTCACTTATCTTACTCGCCTGTTGTTTAAGGCCTGTCACTGCAGATATATCGGCCTACGTTTGACTGCTACAGCACGGAGAGTTCGGAGGCTATACCCACACAGAAATACACACACACACACACACACACACACACACACACACACACACACAGCCTAGAGTGCATGCATTTTCTGTATTCATGTCGTCTCTCACACACACACACAGTGAACACATTATGTAAAAACAACAACATAAGTCCAAAGTGCAAAATGGCTGACAGGACGTCAGCCTGTTAAATTCTCGTACCACGGGATGTAAAGAAGGCAGAATGTGTTAACATTTTCTTTGGAAATGCCAAGGTCTAACATTTTTTCACATTTCTGTAGTGAGCAGGAGGTCATGCCTGCAGTTCATTATGTTTTTCTGTGACAGCACACAGTAACACACACACAATAAAACCCCGAAGGTTACAGCGACGGGGTTCTGACCGGAAAGCTGTTGATTCGAATTCCACTGAACATCCTTGAAAATGAAGATGGAGGCAGCTGCAGTGCTCCGGACAAGATGGAGAGCAGGATGGGAGGCAGAGTCCATGTCTGATCGACGGCCCACAGAGCGGGGGGGTTTTCAAAGTCAGATACTGTGCCGCCTCCACAAAATCAAGATCTGCAGCTGTGAGCTCCAAGTTTAGCCACATTTTTGCCTATATTTTTTACATTTAGTCAACTGTCTCCATTAAAAGTATGCTGAATTATCTATCAGCAGCTCCTGTTTGCATGTATGTACAGACAACTATCACTGGATTACTCTGATACTGAAATATATTTAATATATGATGATTCTAAGGCAAGTTCTGCAGCATCTTTTATGTGATTTATGAATGGATTTATGGACGTTTACTCTGGATGGACATCAGAGATAATGATATCCTGACGAAGTGATTTACAGTGTTGCCATGTATGTACAGACAATACATACATATTGAATTAGCAACCAAGTATCGTGATAGTATTGAATTGGGAGATAGGTGTATCGTCCCAGCCCTAATTAAAATGCCACATAACTTTCAATAACAGTCGCTCGACATACTATGTCACTTGTTCTGACTGAATGCAAAAACGTTGACATTCGACGTATCCCGTGGTTTGCAGAAACGTACAGTGCCAACATGTTTTCCTGTAGACTAGGCTGGTTTATCTGCACGAAAGTCTACGTTTTGTATCCTTCTCTGCATATTGTAATTTTTCCTCTGTTGTACAAATGAGTCCCACGGGGCCGGTAGTCCATCCCAGCACGGCTCTTTAACCACTCAGCCATCTTTCCTTCATGACTTATTGAACAGGCTGCTCACTGGTATTTCCTGTGTATTTGCTAGTAATGGTAGTGAAAGCCATTTGTCATAACAAGTTCACCGTCTGGAGGAAAACTGAGGGGGAAAAAAGGACGTCAAGAAATAAATGATTGCCACCTCGATCCCAGCTGGCCACCAATCTCCCCCCTCACCTCCTTCTGAAAAGCCGTGGCACAGACAGGCCACTGAAATCCATACATTTCAAATGAAACAGCCGTTGTTCCCCCGAGATTAAAGTGTCTCGCCGGTAGTAACACAGGAAAGCTTGATGTACCTGTCAAAAGTAGGCAGAGAAATAAACGACAGAGAAAAGAAACACAAGTTTGAAAATTATCTTTGAGTGCAGCAAAGTGCACAAGCTGTGTTCAGCTGCCTGTGGGCCGGATCTCTTTAACCGTGGAGCAAAATTAATCCCCATTCTGTGTCTGCATGTGCAGAGAAATTACCACGAGTTTTAAGTCTTTTCTAACACTATTCTTATATAAAAAGTAAAGTTGAAGATGCAGACAGTAGAAGCAGTAAATATTATCATCGGTTGTTCACAGACTCATGGAAGTTAATTGTAACATTTTTTAACTGAAAATGTCTTATTCAGTGTTAAGTTGTACTTTCCTCCACCCTCTCATGTCACTTCTAGTTGCAAAAAACCAAGATGGTGATGGCCAAAATGCCGAACACAAGGCTTCAAAACCGTAGTCCACAAATCAATGGGTGACGTCCCGGTCACTACGTCCATTTCTTACAGTCTATGGGTTCAACAAATGTTGATTGAGAAAGAAAGGCGTAGTAGAACTCTAACCCTAAAGGAGGAAAACACCATAAATCATTCTGATATTGTTTAAAAAAAACAGCTGTTGTGAATTTACCTCACACCTTTGGTCCATTTTGTTTTTGGTATTATATTTTTAACTAGCCAACAAGTCCTCTCGTGATGATTTCCAGTACAGATACAATGAACCATAAATCCAGATTAATCATATCTCAAACTCAAACATTAAAGTTTTGACAAGACTTCCATTCATTGTGAAAGGAAACTCCAAATAGCATCAAAAGGCGTGAGGAGAGGAAGTTGAGAAAGGTCTGAAGTACTTGGTGTTTGCTCAACTCTCTCTCTTTTCATTATGATAGTGGGGTCACAAACTTTCTCATTTTACAGCTTAAATATGTTTCTGAAAACATTTGAGGAGAGAAATAGGCATTACAGTAACAGAAACCTGATTCATATTTGATCACAAATATAGAAACAAAGACAAAACCATCAGATAAATCATGTGCTTTCTCTGTGTTGTCGTGAAAAGTTTGTTTTTTAAGGGTCACCACCAAAAGAAGCAGACCTGCACCAACAGTTATACTTCACCTACATTTACCATCTGTCTCCATCAGCATCAACAACAACAAAAGAAAGCACACGACATTACACTGAATATTATATTAGTATATGTATATAAATATATATATATATATATATATATATATATATAATACATGTGCAACATGTCCTGTATGAACGATCCTCAGAGTCCATAAATTGTGAAGCTTTTATTTTGTAAACCCATCTAAGACTAAGATTTGTCTCTGTTTACTCGACTGTTTGATTATAATTAGATTCTCTCTGGATCAGGTCTAAATATTTATATTGCTGAACAATATTAATTAGAAGGAAGAGAATCTAAAATGCGAAATTAGCAGCGAAGGATTTATGGACCTCCTTCATTTGTACATGTATTTGTGTTTGCTTGATTGTGTGTGTGTTAATGAAGGGCGTGAACGACTGTGTACTCAGAGTCTCAGAGGTCGGACGGTGTTTTTACAATGAAGCATGAAAAACATGCAGCGTTTTAGTAAAACAATCGACAAATCAAATATTGCATCTAAATAATAAAGCTAACATGATGGAGGTAAATTATAATGTAAAAACATAACAAGGAACATGCAATAATAAAAATAACACATGAAAAAGATTGAGTATAAAATATTGAATACATGATTAGATGCTTTAACCTGAACCTCATACTGTAGCAGACTGGTGACATGTTGCTAGTTGCCTTGTTCAGAGGAACTAAACATGTCTTAGTTTGTGCCTCTCATGTGTCTGCATTACCTTCCAGTCACAGTGGTAAATATCAGTTTCTCTGCAAGACAATTAACCGCTGATGATTAAAAACCCAGAAGGTAGAAAGTGACTAATTGCATTTAGTAATGTACTTAAGTACAATTTTGAGGTACTTGTACTTTACCTGAGTACACCCTGCACGCGGTTATTCGCTGGGAGTTACATCCCGCGGTTATTCGCGGTTATTACTATGAAAGTTGTTCAGTGGCGCATGATGCCAAAATGGCTTGACGTCCGATTGGAAAAGTACCCAGATCATCCGGCGATCTTCTGCATCCATTGGGCCCATAGAGCAGGCGCAGTAGTGTCCGCTCGGTCACACGGCTCAGTCAAGGGGTCACAGCCGTCATGCTGCTAACTTGCTAACTCCGCCTCCCAGCTTGGGTCTCATTCACAATGGCATCATGTGACAGACACGGAAATTGTAGTAGTGCCGTTTGGCCACTACGAAAATTGGCAACAACGACCAGCACTCTTCCTGGGGGCTTGTCACACCCCCAAGTGGGGTTTGCAGATGCCCAGAAGAGTCCCGAATACAGCAATATAAGGAGAAATGAGAAAATCCAGGCAGAGGGCTGCAGGGTCTCTGCAGAAACAGACACCACCACACACTTCTAGTGGGGCATAAGTGATGATTGAGAGGGATTATTTTTGTATCAGTCTATACATTATTTTTAAGGAAAGTGTTACATATTACACCTTTATTAAGGCTGATAGAAAGCCAGCAGGTAAAGTAGCTTTCTGAGTCGATCAAAGTCAGAAAATAAACCCAAAACTGGACTGTCTGCCTCTCTGACTGCATCCACTACTGGGTGGGTGTTTGGTCTGGTTAGAAATTAATGACAAGATAATATTGTTTCATGTTTTATAATGGGTAAACCATAAATAATACTTACTACATGTTATTCTTCCATTATTATGGAGGGCACAATGACCAATTTTACAACAACGAGCAGAGTTGATAGAGAAATAGCTTCTTGGTATCTTTTCTTTTTTACTCCTGATTTTCTGACATCAAACATACGCTACCTACTTGTGTCAGTGTGTGGCCAGCTCCAAGTTAATCCCAGTTATCAGCAGCAGCTACAGTAACTTAGAAAGTCAACTTCCTCTCATTAATATTTTTAAAAGCGCTACAACGGTGCCATTGATTTCCTTCTTTAGAGAACACCTGCAGCCTAAATTGTTTTCTTTGATATTCTCTAAAGTCACATGCTGACATGGCGATCACGACAAAGTGTGTTCGGCTCCGAGGTGTCCTGCATTGGAATAAGCCTTTTCATTCCTGGCACAAATCTCTGTGTGAATAATCTGCACAGAACGTCAGAAAAATGGATTTCATGGTGTGTAATGATGCTCGAACACCAAGCGCAGAACTGTTGAATGGCAATAAGGAAAATTTTAGTTTCTATGAACTTCTGTTGGGGAGTTCAGCTATTAAAATCTTTTACATGCACGTCAGATTCGAGCACAAAGACATTTTATTTCGAAGCAAACATTTGTGAACTCTGTGATTTGAGTTGCTGACAGCTCCACAGTGAGCTGATTTAGAGAAGTTTCTAGAATAATGACATTTTGTCAATAAACAAGTCAACAAACATGCAGTGCCTATTTGAGGACAGGTATCTTAAATGGACAAAAGTGTCAGACAGAGAAGACTGTGAGGTGTATGACCGTATGCAAAGGTATAAATACTGCTAAAAAGAGAGACTCAGTTCTCTTAGCCTTGAACATCCTATGTTGATGGTTGGGTGCGCACTTTCAAGTGTGTAATAAAACTCAAAAAGACGCTCTTTTGTTTTTGAGTCCTTATTAAACGGAAATTTCCTCCACGAGAAACTTTCCACTCAAGCTAACGTTAGCTAGCCATGTTAGTCACTGTCACCAGCATCATTTAGCCATTTACCACACTGACAGTAAATATTAACGTATCGTATGTGCCTCTAATCTCAGTGTGAAAGCCTCGGTTAACCTTTTCATCATTTTCTCTCCTGTGACGGCGGGTTTCTTTCCCCCAAAAGGAGTGCAGCCTCGGTGATAACGCCATGCTGGTCTGGTCTATAGTTTGGAGCCACAAAGCCCCTCTGTAAGTGCCGTTGCATAAATGTGTTCATGATATATAATTAGTAATTGATCCCATAAGTTCATGCAATAAATAGATAATTCATTTAATGTAAGGTTAAAAATTTAAATATGATGTGAGTAAAATTATTTGTTTCATACAGTTCAAAATGTGTAACAGGTAGAAGTGTTTCAGTCAAAAGTACAATAGTCCACTGTGTTTTACGTTCTGCCCCGGAAGCAATGTTTCTTGTGTAGTACCACTACGACGGAATTCATTGAGGGACTGTAAACAATCCAACGTGAGTGAAGGAGCAGATGCCTTTCGCGGGGCTCTGTAAAGTGTTTAAAGCTATGATTATCGACGTCTGAAGCTAAAAGCAGACCGTCAAAGAGACTTTTAAAAGGACTTTCCTGGACTCAAGAACCTCTTTTCATGACAAGCGGCCAACGAGGTATTGTTGTTCTACCTGTAAATGCACTTAAACTCATGTTCGCGCCAATTTGTATTTTCCTTTGTTCTCATGCTATGTCAAGTGTATTTTACCAATATGCTTGTGCTATGTTGACTCGTAGTTCTCACGGCATGTGCATGGCGTGATTCAGAAGTGAAGCATCAGAGAAAAGACGTGTCCAAGCAATAAACGCCTGTATCAAAGAACCGACCTGTGTCTGTGTTGTTGTGAAGAGAGCTACACCCTCTATCATATCTTTTTTAGGACATGACAGGGGAAAAAATCGGAGATCAGCGTTTTTGGATTTATTGTTGGTGCAACCAACTACACAATCAGTAACTCTTGGGCATAGCGTTATTACTATTATCGGTTTGTTTAAAGTAGAAGTTTGGAGACATGTTTCAACTTCTTGTGTTTACTCTGTTACCGTCCATGAGGGTCACAGGATTGTTTTCCCCCAAAAGGGGGCGTGGCCATGCAAGTCTTCTGACGTATTGTCGATCTGAAGTATCAAACCAATTTTCATTCACATATCTTGAGGTCAGAGGTCAAGGGGCGCCGTTGAAAATAGCCAAGCCAGTTTTCCCTCACCAAAATTTAGCGTGAGTTTGGAGCGTTATTTAACCTCCTTCAAGACAAGCTCGTATAACATGGTTGGTACCGATGGATTCGTTAGGTTTTTTAGTTTTAGCTTTAAAACAAGTCTACTACAACCTACAAATCGCAAGTTGCGTTAAAGAAATTAGTGGCATTAAAACTAATTTGCGTTATTATCACGTTCGCTTTGACAGCCCTCGTTTCTATTATTTTGTCCACCCCATTTATATCAATAAAGGTTAGGGTTGAATGTTAAATGTTTTCAGAAACGTCTTATAGTGTACTGTTTAGCTGTAAAATGAGAAAGTTTGTGACCCAGCAGCCAAGTTGAGATCAGTTGAGGAAATATCAAGCACCGCCCACCAGTTGGAGCACACATTCTCATTTTACAGCTAAACAGTACACTATAAGATGTTTCTGAAAACATTTGAGGAGAGAAATAGGCATTACAGTAACAAAATATTGATTCATATTTGATCAGCGCTGCCTAGTTTGACCGTTTGATCGGAGTTTGCGAGTGATTGACAGCTGCCAAGAGGAACGCTCTCTCTCTGAAATGACCTGTGATTGGTCAAAGTCTCCCATCACAGGCTAGATTCTTTAAAGCCTGAAAACAGAGCCATGAGGAGGTACAGAAGTCTAGTTTTCTCTGAACACTTGAATTGCAATATGCTGCAGGTTTAACCTCAAACGCCTCTCTGTATATGTACGTATATATGATAAACCTAAAACTTGTTACACAGAGAGAGAGAACTTCTCTGCCCTAAAGTTGAATAAACTCTGAATAAAGACACTCTGCCTCTGGAGTAGAGTTTTGACGAGTTATATTATTAACTACAAACGGATGTGTTCTGGCTTATGTAAGTGTTTTGTTAATCATTGAATATTCCTGTCCTTCTACTTCTTTGATTCTGGATTTAACCAGAAATAAATCCCTTTTCTGCTTAGTCAGACTGCCCACTCCTCCTTTCAAAATAAAAGCCAGCACATTGATTAAACCTGGGTGGTGAGCCCTCCTGTGTGTCTCCTCTCTCTGCAACAAGTGTGATGTACAGATGCTGCTGCACCGCTGTGTCTGCTCAGCTCTCAATGCAGCCTCTCTCTCTCTACCAAAACTGCCTCTTTTTCCCCCGTAAGAAATTGGAACATAAACACTCGGCTCCAGCGGGGGTTTTCTGGCCCATTTTTCTGTGTACACTCCTCAGCAGTTGTTGTTTAACAAAAGCGCAGCATCCTGAGGAATTAGCATTGTCAAGACTGGGCGCCGCTGGCAAACAGTCAAGGTGCATCGTGCAGCTGATAAATAGTTATTAAAGGCAGAAATAGCCTCAAAAGTTAAGTATTTTTCCCTCCGGCTGTGGGGATTTAAACTTTAATAGCTGGGTTTAAAAGATAGCATGTTTTTATTTATCAAAGGTCCAGATGTCCTTCAACTTTATTAATCCTGTCCTCCGTCCTCATCACTCTCTCTCCTCTGCAGCATCCCTCCAGCTCCTCTCTTTCTGTTGCCTGCTCTTTCTCTTCTTCTCCCTATCTCACTTCTTCTTGTCTGTCCTTCCTCCTCCTCCTCCTCCTCCTCCCCCCTTCCTCTCAGTGTGTAGCCCTGATGCAGTAATGGGACAGTCTCAGTGGATCAATGACCTGGAGGAGAGAGAGAGGAGAGGCAGACAGAGACAGAAGAGCTTTCCAGGAATCAGCCTGCAGGAGATAAAAGAGAGGAAGGTGAAGGAGGGGAGGAGGAAGGTGAAGTAAAGGAGAAAGAGACAGCTCTGTTCATTGCTGTATCTGTTTTCATCACTTCTGCTGTTCTTTACCCAACATTGTCTACTGCAACCATGTTTATATGATTTGTTGTGTGCACCTTGGTTCAGGTTGGAGAAGTTGTGCCTCAAGTCACTGTCGTTTTTAATATGAAACGAAAACCACGATCATTCACTGACTTTAACCGCATGCTGCGAGTGCCTTAACAGAACCGGAAAAATGTTTAAGAAAGCTGTAGTTTCTACAAGCAGATGTGTTGTGAAATCAGACATACTGGCTGAGTGAGATATATTTTCAGTGAACATTTAGTAGACACCATAAATTCTTAAATAGCTTTTGACAGGCCTTTATTTCTCCTGTTCTCCCGTTGATACAAACTCAACTCTTCCTCCATGTTTACCCATTTGTCTTGATAAATCCAGTATAATGTTTCAACAGTCCAGACCACGTTAGACCATGTTAGCCTGCTGAATTGCAGCTTCAGGCATAAATGTTTTTTTTTTTCAAAGTTATGCTTATTTCAACGTTTTGACTCTCTTCAGTTATTATTAAATTATTAATTATTTTTAAAAATACATTTAAGAATATTTCTTTGAGAACGTGTTACATGCGGCTAAAAGCTGTATATGAAAATGTGATATTTTACACTTTTTGAGGTTAGTGTGGCTGATGATGTAGTTCACATTGTCACCATTATTGGTCTTTAACTAAAGACTTATTTTCTGAAATAAAATGATTAATAATGGACTAATTGTTTAAATATTTTTAAAATGGCTTTGTGTAGTAACTCTGACAGCATCTCCTCTTATTTTGGCATTTTGAGTAGTTATTGTTTTTCTGTTGAACAAACTGAACTAAAGTGGTTGGTTTATTTTTTTATTTTTTATTATTGGTTTTATTTTAGAGGCTGGAATTGCTGGAACAAACTTTTGCTTGTGTATTGGATTGTTTTTTAATTCCACACTTTGAAATGTTGCACCTCATCCTCACAGACTTTAATCAGCACAAAGTGAGCTACTGTTTTATTTATTTTGTTGCCATTTTTTGTGATAGTTTTGTGTGCTGTCATCATACAAAGAGAAAAACAGTTAATAACATACACAACAAAGTCTCACGGTAGTTCATCAAATAGTCATGAAATTTAATCTTTTTGATTCATAGACACAATGTCCCTTTTTTTTCGTGACGCTCAGGGCGACTTTCAACAACATTTTTTTGTGCATTTTTCCTACGACTGTCCAGCAACACGTGACGCATGTGTCAATTTCCACTCCAGTCTTTTCAAAATAAAAGTACGTAACAAATAAATCAACTTTGACTTGTGGTTTCACACAGGACACAAACACCGGTCTCCTGGGTGAAAGTCCTGTGTTTTTTTTACCCACCCATCCACACCGACCTCCTCGCTTCATGGCGTTCGCAGCCCTTTATACTTCCCAGTTCACAATTACATAGATTACATACGAACATACGAATTTTGTGCTGACCATCATGAAAAAAAATTTAAATTTGTGTCTCTGTACACAAATCAATACATTCAATTTCATGACTATTTCACGATACGTACTCAAGGAACAAACAGCATATTTGTATTTAAGGGAAAATCTAACCTGATCAAGTGAGAAATTAGAAGAAAGGAGGGGGATGCAAGAAGAAAAGTGACAAAGAAGACAAGATGGAGAGGGAGGAGGAGGATGGAGATCCAAAAAGGAGAGAAAATCACTTTCAAGCTCCAGATGGATGTCTGGGTCGATGGGGTCTGCAGAGCCTCACAGCGGTTCCTAAACACGAATCCTCCATGATAGGCACCAAAGGGAGAAACAACACACACACACACATCACCCAGCACCCAGAGACGGATAGTTATCAGGTCCTCCTGTATTGATTTCTTTTACAGAGGTATTTACGGTGAGAAAAGAAATACAGTTATTGTCCACGGGGCAGCGGGCGTATTTATCTCCTTTAACTGGCCTGCGGTGCTTTTTAACCGCTTCAGTGCCGGGACACCTCATCACAGATGTCAGAGAGGTGACGGTGAGTCCTGGGAGAGCTCCGGCTTTATAGAGAGAGCTAATGATCCGTCCGCTGATGGTAGGAGGCTGCAGTCAGTGTGAAGAGTTTGTCGCCTCGAGCAAGATCTGCAGCTGAGAAATGATTGTGTTGAGGGTATCAGTCCGCTCACTGGTGTTTGAGAAGGATTCTTCATTGTCTAAATGGCTGTCTGCATTTTTGTTTGCTTTTAAACTCTATTGGATGGACAGACTGATGGTGATACATGATATATTGTGACTGATTCTGGACTTTTGAGATTGTGATATACAGTGTATATAAAATGAAATAGTCACAAAATGTAATTTGATTCGTGTACATAGACACAAATTCCTTTCTCTCTCCAGACCTTTCTCTGCCTCACACTCCCCAAACACACACACACACACACACACACACAAGCCACACACTTTTACTGAAGCACATACAAGAACTCTTGAGGCACACACACATCACTGTCCCTGGATTTCTTTTTTCATGACGCTCAGCACGACTTTCAACAACATATTTTTTTGTGTGTTTTCCTATGAATGTCCAGAAACACGTGATGCAAGTGTCAATTTCTGCTCCAGGCTTTTCAAAATAAAACTACTCAGTTTAGGTATAGGAAAAGTCCTGTGTTTTTGACCCACCCATCCTCCCCGACCTCCTTCATGTTTATGTAAATGAATCAACACATTCAATTTTGTGACTATTTCACAAACTGCTGTGCGACTGGGCTGATATATTTTATAAACAAAATTTTTGATACAGGTCTTAGATTTTTTTTAAGAGGAAATATCATGCTCATTTCCAGGTTCATACTTGTATTTTAAGTTTCTACTAGAACATGTTTACATGCTTCAATGTTTAAAAAACACTATTTTTCTCATACTGTCTGTCTGAAACGCTCCTGTCTCTTTAAGACCCCCTCCCGAAAAAAGTCCAGTCTGCTCTGATTGGCTTGTGAGAACAATATGGAGCACCTTTGCAAAGGTAGTTCTCAATCTGTGGGCGGTATGTTCTAATGAGCCTGCCTGTGACAAAGGAAGGGAAGCCAAATCTGAATGGCAAATCCTGCTTTATTTTGAACAGATATTTAACTAACATTAAATTAGCATTTTCTAAAATGTCCTTGCGGAGCTCTGGTACCTGTTGTGCTGTTTGCTGCTGTACTAACAACCAGACAAAGCAAAATGCGTGGCTTCAACAACAGTGTGTTGAACATGCACCCAAAACAAAAAGTGGAGAAACTGGAGAAGAGACGTCGGGTCCTTAAAAAAGGACCGGCGAACAGTGCCAGGAGAACATCAGGTTTGATTTCATGTGTAAGGAGGACACAGCATTGTAGCATTGGTTTAATGAAAGACAGTTACTTTTACTATTTTCTGTACAGTTTAAAATGTAAGGAAGTACATGGTCGCGGAGTGCAGGGCAGCATTAGTCTACAGGTAGTTTAAGTACAGTTATCTGTGTGTAGAAAAAAACTAAACCTTGTTACTAAGTACTGATCTGCCTCAGAGCTTTTCAGATTGTTCATCGCTTCACCGTCTGTAGCAACGGAGTCAATAACGTAGCTAAATATGCTAGTGTGCATTATCTGAGGCCACTTCTTCAACTTGTCCTCCCAACCCCTGATAGTAGAAGGCAGAGGTCTGATCACATCCCATTTGAGCTGTAATAGGTGGTGTTCTCACATGTTTTACTATATTTTTTAATACAATCTCTCTAGGATAGAGGTAGCATACTGTTACCATGGAAAACTCTGGTTCAGTGACAGGAAAACGCCGGGAGTTTCGCCCATAATTCACGCAAGGCATCATGGGGGCTAGGAATAAGGTGGATAGGCTTTTATAGGACACTATAAGCATTTTACACTGTAACTGTATTTATTATAATATTCAGATGATGATGATATAAATAAACAATTTGTTGCTGATATTGTTGGCTTAAAAGTGTTTAGCTAGTTTCACTACAACGAGAGTTACAGGAGCGAAAAGTGTATTTCTTTCATTCTTTATTTGTTCATTTGTTACCTCAATGCAGAAAATGAGGAAGGGTGCCCACTGGCGTTTTGTTTTTGTTTTTGTTTTTTTAGAGGGCGACCAGCGCCGCCCAGAAGATGGCGCCCTTGGTGACCGCTTATATGGCCTATTAACTTGCCCAAAACTGTGTGGTGAAAGCCCACCTCTGAAATCAATGCTGCATCAGATCAGATGATGGAAACTTTGATAACTCCATAAAGCACGCCTTCAGTTATCAGCACAAAAACTGCCCCGCCACCTCCCACAGTCGATATCATGGAGACTCAATAGAGTGACCTACGGTGGAGGAGACTCACGGTGTGTGTTGTATAGTTTGCAGTGAATGTCTTGTTCAGTCTGCAGGTGTGAGGCTGAAGCCCGTTTGTGGAGGTTGTGTTCGGTCCTGTTCTGGATTATTCCTCCACAGCCGGCACGACAAACCTTCAGCGGGTTACTGCAGACAGCGGCCGTCTGTCTGACTGTTTCATGGTGCTGTGACTTATTACACTCACTTGTAAATAGTTGCAAATTTATTACCCTGAGTTGTTTCCTGGTTTTATTTTGTGCCATTTCCTTGATTTTCGGTGGTTGGGTTGGTGGTAAATCCCAGAGTGGCATTTTGAGTTGTTGTTGTTTTTCCTGTTGAACAAACTGAACGAAAGTGGTTGGTTTATTTTAGAGGCTGGAATTGCTGGAACAAACTTTTGCTCGTGTATTGGATTGTTTTTTAATTCCACACTCTGACATGTTGCACCTCATCCTCGCAGACTCTCATCAGCACAAAGTGAGCTACTGTTTTATTTATTTTGTTGGCATTTTTTTGTGATAGTTTTGTGTGCTTTCATCGTACAAAGAGAAAAACAGTTAATAACATACACAACACAGTCTCACGGCAATTTTTGAAATAGTCACGAAATTTAATCTAATTTGATTCATGTACATAGACACGAATTTCTTTTTCTTCGTGATGCTCAGCGCGACTTACAACAATGTATTTTTCGTGCATTTTCCTACAAATGTACAAAGGATGCACGTGTCAGTTTCCACTGTAGTCTTCAAAATAAAACTACTCAGTTAGGTTAGGAATAGATCAACTTGGTTAGGCTTAGGCAACAAAATTACTTAGTTAGGTTTAGGAATAGATCGACTTGGTTAGGCTTAGGCAACAAAAGACTTAGTTAGGTTTAGGAAAAGATCGCAGTTTGGGTTAAAATAACACCGGAAGTGGTGCAACGTGAGTACGGAAGTTACTTGTCAAAAACGACTTAGTTAGCTTTAGGAAAAGATCACGTTTTTTGTTAAAATAACTCTGGAAGTGCCGTAACTTAAGTACGGAAGTTACTTGACAAACAAATCAACTTTGATTTGTGGTTTCACACAAACACCGGCCTCCTGGGCAAAAGTCCGACCCATCCATCCACCCTGACCTCCTTCGTACTCTTGATACTTCCCAGTTCACAATTACGTGTGTTACATACAAATTTATTTTGTCCGGACCATCACAAAAAAATGTGTAATTCGTGTCTAACCAATACATTCAATTTCTCGACTATTTCACGGGCTGACACACAGCATGTGTAAATAATCATTGTAAGTTATTATGATGCACAGATGGAGGTGCAATATGTACAGAAATTACCAACATACTGTATATGCATCTCGTTATTAAATATAAGGATGGAGTTGAGGAAAATATTATACAATATTAAATACGGATGCATGACGTGTATGCAAATATACAACTTGTTGACAGATCTACAGAGATAAGTAGAGGAATAAGCAGGTTTAGAGGTCAACGCTGTGCAGCAGAGCAGATGTCTACAGCAGCTCACCGCAGGCGAGCGCGGAGAAACAGATTATAGAGACCAGACACCACCTCCCTGCTTGCTGTCTGACACTGTTGTGTCAGGAAGCATCGTGCAGCCAGATGGCAATGACATAACTTTCCTTATTTTGCTATAGTCCGTAGAGCCTGTAGACACCCCCTGTCTTCTTGTTTCTTCCCCACAACAGCAAAGAACAATGGGTAGTACCAAGAGTAGTCTGCAGCACACTTTTAATGACTTTACCTCCCTACTTTATTGTAGAGCAGTGATTTCCAACCAGGGATTAGCCAACTCAATTAAATTGAAACAATTAAATTGTGATTTGATGCTAAAAAATGAATCCATGTATAGAGTAAGTTTTAACACCTGGACAGTAAGACCATTCGCATTTCCATGGTGTCAAATACTGCTGCACAAGCACCTTTAGCACCGGTATGCGGCGCACCGGGCGTTCCATTAACTACAGTGTAAACCCATCTGTGGCAACCAACACATTCTCACTCCGAACTCGTCAAATCCTGCTGCTTGGTCAGTGCCCCTCAGCATTGGAGACCGATGCACGGGTACCCCTCTTGCATTACTTTTGGATGGACCAGGGACAGCGTGTCGATATACGCTCATTACATGCATAGTGTCCTTTCAATATAAACTTCTGTTTTCACAGGAAGTTAGGTTTAGGTAACTCAACCACTTAGGTAGGGTTAGGAATCGGTCGTAGTTGACGTTAACTTCACTGACGATACCGACAAGTTTTTAGTTTCACACGGGGCACGAACACCAATCTCCTGGTTGAAAGCCTTGTGTTTGGACTCATTAAACCTTGTATTAATCATCGTTAAACTACTAAGGTGACATGTGCAACTGTGCGCAGACATTATAGTCCAAACTCCAAATAATGAACCCGATGAACTAAAGGATTTGTATTTCGGCTGAAGGAGCATGTGATGGGATAACGTCCTGTCAGTTACGGGACAGCGAGGTAAAGAAACAGAAATAAAAGGCTTGACTCTGCTGGTCTTTTTCTGCAGCGGATCAATGAGCTGCCTCAGAGGTGATCCAGGAAACAGATACAACGTCTGCAGAACGAGACAGAGACCCAAACTTATCTGCACCGTCAGACCTTTCTCTGCCTCACACTCCCCAAACACACACACACACACACACACACACACACACACACACACACAAGCAAAGACATACACTTTTACTGAAGCACATACAAGAACTCTTGAGGCACACACACATCGCTGTCCCTGGATGATTTGACTCTCCGTTATATAGTATTTAAGTTTCCCTTTTTCCTCTGGTCGCTTTGTGTCTGTGTGTGTGTGTGTGTGTGTGTGTGTGTGTGTGTTTGTATGAAAATGCAGATTCCATTTTTGTTGATTCAGTAATCAATACAACCAGGCTGTAGGAAGAAATGCACTTTTTTTTAAATTGTGAAGATCTGCTAGAATGACTGTAGACTCTTAGGGCCCTATTTAAACCATCTAGAGCGCATGGTCTAAAGTGCATGGCGCAGATGCATTTCGGGCGTGTCCAACTCCACTTCTGCTACTTAGGCGGTGTATAATCTGGGCGCAATGTAAGGTGGAAGGGGCAAAGGGGTTGTATTTAGTCTCTTCATTAATCATAAGTGTGTTTTGGGCGTAATAGGAATTAAACCAATCAGAATGTCATCTCCCATTCCCTCTAAAAGCCAGGTGCGCTTCCAGTCCTGCTCCCTTTAAATATCAGGAAAATACTGCGCCACTAAAAGTGCTTGAATTTGCCATTGACAGGCTCAGACTGTTAATAGAAGGGTCTGACAACATAAAGGACCCTACAGAGAAATAAAACCTTTTCCGTACTTTTTGAAACCTTTATGTGTCTCAAAAAAGGCGGTTGCTAACAAGTGGCTAAATGAGACTACTAAACATCATCTCGCTGACTCGTCCACCTTTACAGCCTCGTTGTTTATACTTGCGTTCATGTGAGCATAATGTAGTTCGTTAATAGCCTAATGTTAGCTTTTCACTTCTAGCGATTGCATTCACACATAAAATCATAAAACTGGTGTTCATTTGTGGAGATTATCTTGCTGAACAAAACGTATCGTATGGCTTTTTGTCGAGGGAACCAGGGCGATGCTAACTTCCTGGTTGGCCTACAAAAATACGTCAACCCTTGGAGCACTCTATGACAGACCCTTATGATATCACAATGGTATTAGTGGAACCAATCAAGAGGCGTATCCTCAATATCAACCCACTGTGTGAAATTGAAAACAGAATCAATCACAACATGTTGGCATTTACCTTAAAGTGGATTCGGGATCGGTTATCTGTGACCCTCTCAGAGGTTTCAGCAGCAGCCTGTCGCTCACAGACTGATAATGTGGATGAGAATTGCTGCCAGGCTGCGATCAATACGGAGTCATTTAGGCTTCTAACCTTGTGAACAAACACAGCAGGTAACCAACTCCATCTGAAGCGGCTGATTGACAATTAAATGTCTGGGACTCAGTACGACTAATGTTTCATGAGTTAAAGAGTGAGTCTCACACCCACATCACTGCACACGTCCAACACAAAATCTAAATATAGAGCAATACACATTGTTGTCATGATGAACAAGAGTTAGAAATATTTTATATTACCTGCTTCCTTTTCAAAGTTTGCTTCCAACAACCTTTGAAGACACCTGTGCACACCAATGACACACTATTCAACGTAAAACATCACTTATTAAGTTCACATCATTCATCCCCACCCTTTAAGGGGCCAGTGTGTATGATTTGATCTGTTAGCAAAAATGAATATATAATATCCTAACTATGTTTTCATTAGTGTGTAATCACCTGAAATTAAGAATCGTGTTTTCGTTAGCTTAGAATGAGACGTTTATATCTACATAGGGAGCGGGTCCTCTTCTCAGAGTCCGTCATGTTTCCCCACCATGTTTCTACAGTAGCCCAGAACGGACAAACCAAACACTGGCTCTAGAGAGAGTCTTTCACATTTTTACGTTACCTAAAGGCCACTGTAGTTCTCCAACATACTTGTGAAGCTGCGGTAATGTGAGTCAAAGAGTGCAAAACCGTGGTAAAAAGTAGTGTTATTATGGTAAGGATGGTCTCTGAGCGAGATGAAAGGCATTACCAAAGTTTTACACTTGGCTGCTCACGCTACTGCAGTCTTGGAAAGGGAGGAGTGAGTGGAGGGGTACTCAGTTGGTTGCACTCTGCAACACACCACTAGTTGCTGCCAAATCCTACACACTGTCCCTTTAAATACTTGTGTAGATGCACTTAGTTACATTCTGCCACTGAGTCCAAGTATGATCGGTTCTGAATAGCACCAGTTAAAAATTCCTTCATGTTTGACATGAAGGAATTTTTGTTCAGGCAGGAATAAAGCTAGTTGTGAAGGTTAGAGGAACTAAAAGTAGGAACATGTTTCGGCGCAATTATCTTTCCCCTTACATCAAGGCTAAGGTCAGCATCAAAGATGAATGAGGAGATCCTGTCAGCTGCATGTAGTCATGCTGAACTGCTGTGAACATAATAACTCTATCTCTGATTTTTTTTTTTATCTGTTTTTAACTTCTACTAAAAGTGTTCAGGCGATCTGAATCTCCTGATATCATGTTTAACGTGAGAAGAGAGGGGTTGGGGGGGGGGAACGTTATGGCTTTTATTAGGGGGAATGTGTAATAAGATACGCAACAGAATGTATATTTCTAAGAAGTGAAAGTCAACTGATCGTTCCATTGCAACATCAGCACTTTGGACTGAAAGCGACTACCAGACGCCAGTAAAACGTCCGTCTACAAAGTGCCGTACAAAAGTAAAACAAAATTATTTCTGTTCTATTGTCATAATTTGAATGTCTCTACCAAAATGGCCTGTGTTGAACAATACAAATATTATAATTATGTATACTAGTATAATTATTCACTTACTTATTTATTTTGCTTCCCAGAGGAGCATAAAGTGAGCGATGGACATAAATGTAAGTTAGAAGTTGGTTCCCAGTTAGCTATCGTTCTTTCCCACGTTACAATAGTTTCCATGTTTTCAATGTATTTATGAGAAACAAATACACAAACTGTACTTACAGTGTGTTACAGATACATACTTTGAGTTTCTCGTTTAGACTAAATATACTTTTTACAGATGTTTTCATTGTCCAACATTGTTGAATAGCAGTGATAACAAAACAAATTTCCTGCTAATACATAAGACTGCCACACACACACACGCACACACAGACATTATTCATGTCAATGTGAAAATAATCGCAGCGATTGAGCCTTCCCAGGAGGTCCACTCAATCTTCACTGCAATCAACCTCCTCTGCAGTGTTTTCAGATCTCACTGAATCAGAAATAAGTAATAGAAGTATGTGTTTTTCTGATTTAAGGGATGTGATTTATTATGGGAGATTTGAAATTGCCATGTATCACAGTCTGACTGGTGGCTCACCGCTTTCTGAGGATGATTCAGTTCATTATCTTCAGTGATTTGACTGACAGAATCCACTTCGATGTTACAGCGAGATTCTCCATTGCAGTGTGTTAAGTAGAAAATCGAGAGAGAGATGCAAATTGTAATGCAGCGTGGATTGATTTGCACTTTGAAGAGGAGGTGACATAATGACAGAGAAGAACAAATGACATTTTAACACATTTTAAAAAAACAAAGATAAAAAGGGAGAGAATAATGGAGGCAAACATAGCGGCAGAGAGGTCGAAAACTCATCACCATAAAGTCATGACAGCGTATAGGTGGACATTTTGAAATTGATTTTATTTTATTGTCAGATCAAGTCTGAAATGTTCTTGTTTCTCAGCAGCTCCATTGCAACAGACAACAAAATGAAGACAGGAAACAAGCAAACATACATTTAAAATACCATTACAATCACCGCGGGCAATATATCCAAGACCCTAGGCTCCATATTAAATTTTAGGATTTACTGGTACACAAGAGTGCTTCATTCTAACCTTATTAAATTGTGCAACCCTGTATCTATATTTGTATTCACTGTTCAGGACATACTGTAGTTATGGGTCAGAGTTGTTGTTTGCCAGCCTTAAAGTTGTTTGTTATTATTATAGGCTGATTCAGTGAGCATATTTTTTGCACAAAATGTAAACATCTGTTGTTTCCGTGCGTAATTGTGGCTTGACCGCGCGCATCATCACTCTAGTTAGAGACTGCAGCGGTGCGCTGTGCTGGCTCTCTATATATACACTTATCTGGTGTGCACAAATTAATTAATGAGTGCACCATGATAAACGTTTATGTAAGTATAATATTGTAATTATTTTTATTGTGGTGAAAACCGAGACAATTTGTTAGTGATTGTTGAAAACCGGGACATTTGAGTATTTTACAGATGTTTGTCAGGACTTGGGACACGTCAGCTTGAAACCGGGACGTCTGGTCACCGTACCCACAGCACACACACAAGGCTTTAATGGGATTCAAGGTGCCTTCTGATCGATTTAAGGTCCCGTGGCTGTTAGTGATTTAAGGTGGTACAGAGGGATTCACAGACGCCTTTTCTCTGAATAATAAAAAGGCTTCATTTTCATCTCTATTTACAGAAGAGCAGAGCCCACAGCGGGCTGCTGTATTGACAGGTAGACCGCTGGTCAATCTGTCAATCAACATGATTGATTTGTGCTGCAAGGTTGAGGAATACTGGTTTATCCCTGAGGTATGCTCTGCATATGTTACAGATTGAACCGCTCTTGGAGGCAGCGTTGTGTGTGCGCTTCTCCATCACTTTGCACACAGAAACCAACTGCTAGAAATGACCACAGACAGATGTTGTCTCCTCCCTTTCTTCATCACACCGTTAGTCTTCTTCACTCTCCAAAATGTCTCCCCCTTCCTCAAGTGTGAGACACCAGCTGAAGCTCACTGTACACATCATTAATGAGGACTATTGATTGTTTCATTAAGGAGCTTCTGGGAAATCAATGTGTCTTTGTGTCGAGTCGATGACTGAAGGGACATTAAAGGCCCTGACACACCAAGCTGACAGTTGGCTGTCAGACAGTTTTTGCGGTGTGTCCCGCACCGTCGGCTCTAGTGTGCCCGTGTCGGTGCACGAGGAGAGAAACGGAAGTGAGGAAAGCAAGCCAACGAGTAAAGTCAAGAGGGCACACACAGAAGGCTCTTCTCATTTCTCATCTTCATATCATCTGATCATTCCAATGCGCGGATGTTTTCACAACTACATGAAGCTAAGTGGTAAGTGAGAGTGGTGTGAATATGGTCGGCAGACACCGCTTTGTTTCATGGTGTGTTCAAGTGCAACTTGCCGGCTAAGACAAAGGCGTCATGAGACGACGCAACAGTCGGCCGCCGCTAAGTATTGCGATTCTACAAGTATAGTGATTCAATATTGCGATTTTTGTTAACTTTTTTAACACTAGACCATGGAAAAAAGTTGAACCATACACTTCTAGGGACTTTTACTTTGGAAATTAACTAAATCAATACATTAAAAATGTCTTGTCTTTGGATGGAAGCCGGAGAACCTGGAGAAAACCCACGCTAACAGAGGGAGAACATGAGAACAAACTCCACACAGAAGGGCTCCAAACCAGATTTGAACCTTCAACCATCTGAATGTGAGACAACAGTACTAACCACTTCACCACCAAGCAGCCTTGCATAGACTCAAATGGAGCAAATATATCGATTCTGGCATTAAAAAATCGAATTCAAAATCGTTAAAAAAAAATTGCAATGCATAGGTGAATACATTTTTTTCCCCACCCCTAGAGGAGAGCAGTGAGTTTATAATCTGACTCTTTGAATGGTCATCAAACATAAAGTGGAAACATCTCATCTGACAGTCCCATTCATTTCCTGCATAGAGAACACTGGAGTTCCTCCAAGATTTGAACAGGCGTGATGTTATATTGATATATGACGAGCAGCACTTCCAGATTCTGATGACTTAGAAACTGGTTATTGTTGTAATCATGATGACGAGATTCACTGCTTCAGATACAGGCAAACATAATGTTTATGTTGTGTTTTATCAGATTGAGCAGCTAAGCCATGAGACAGAAGACGTGGAGCTGATATAGATTTTCTTCAGGTTGTTTGACGTGCACTTTGACGCCTCATTAATCACCTGATCGATCAACAATCTGTTGGATTTCTGGCAGCTCTAACATTTCGGTCAGCTGTCTGCAGTTTGAGCTGTTCTGAGATCAGATTTCCCAACATGTGGATGATACAAACTGCCTGTTTTAATATTACTGCAGTAGTATTTTACATGTCAAATTGTCAGTGATATAAAACTAAACTCCACTGCAGAACAAACACATCCTCCATACTTTACTTTTCTTCTTACTTTCTGTTCATGGTAGAATCTCATAAAATAAGGCTGCTTTTCTCTCTTTTTGTCAACAGTATTGAGGACGTGGTGTTTGAATAAACTTTATTGGAATTGTCAGTGGACAAACCCGTCCAGAGGTTCAGTGTTCAGTGTGAAGCTCAACACTTCCATCTGCTGTCAGAACAGAAGCAGGACGCAGAAGAGTTCATTTAGCTCTGAGAATATCTAGCAAATGTACAGTGGATCTCTGTGCAGAAATAAATGCTGCAGCTCCTTCAGACCAACAGAGGTTTCCCGTGTCTTGTGAAGTGACGGTGCTCCGCAGCGAGAAACGTTCTCATCTCCGACCGGGTGCCGGTGTCTCCCCTGTTCCCTCCGACCGCGGTCAGGAGGCTAGGGTAGGAAAAGCCAACACTAGGATCAGCAGTGATTCATTATATAAACTGCTTCTTTTAATATTACTGCAGCAGTAATTTACATGTAAAACTGTCAGATATAAAACTAAACTTCACTGCAGAACAAACACATCCTCCATACTTTACTTTTCTTCTTACTTTCTGTTCATGGTAGAATCTCATAAAATAACGCTGCTTTTCTCTTTTTTTGTCAACAGTTTTGTCAGTGGACAAACCCATCTGGGGGTTCAGTGTTTACGTTCAGTGTGAATACAAAAGTCTCAGATTCTTATTGTACAGAAATTAAGATTAAAACATGTAAGATCCAACTACTTTTATTTTGATACTTCAAGTACATTTAGCTGATAACACTTATTTTGGACACAGGACTTTTTGCATTGTTGTATTGGTACTTTAGGTTCATTAAATGATCTGAGTACCTCTTCCACCACTGTCAAAACTTCTTTCTGCTTCATGTAAGATCTTGTAGAACCACCGCTGTACACACACACGCACACACACACACACACACACACACACACACACACACACACACACAGAGTGAATCAGCTGCTGGCGTGACCTTGGTATGGTAAACTCTGCAGCAGGAGAAGCAAATCAGAGCTCAAAGATCTGACCAATCATCCTCCAGCTGCAGGGAAATGTGTGTTTGTGTGTGTGCGCTCATTACATCAGTGGCCTTGGTGAACATAATCAAAATTCAGAACTGGAAATGAATCACAACCTGTCTCTCACAAACCCAAATTCTCACACACACACACACACACACACTTACACACTTAATCCAGTTGTAGAGTGTGCGTGTGCATGTCCACTTCAGAACAGAATAAAATGAGCTGTCAATATGTCATTTTAAGGTGCTCAGCAGAGGAAGGAATGCAAAAGCGAAAAATAACAAAACTCAGTGAGACACACACACACACACACACATAGACAAAAGACACATGAGATGAAAACCTGATGAGGATCATCAGCTGACGGATATAGGGCCGGCTTAAGGCATAGGCCATATAGGTGGTGGCCTAGGGCACCATCATCTGGGGGGGCGCTGGTTGCCCTCGAAAAAAAATGGTGGGTGTCCTTCTTCATTTTCTGCAATTAATTAACAAATGAACAAACAAAACAAGAAAGAAAGAAAGAAATTTTTCACCCCTGTAACTCTTTTTCTCAAACTTTGTCATCTGCCCAGCCGCACTTATTTGTTAATAAAAGTGTAAATTGTAGTGAAACTGACTGAACCCTGTTAAGCCAACAATATCAGGGACCAATTGTTTATTTATATTATAATAAATACAGTTATTTATGAATAAAAATCTCCATTTCATCATTTTTTTTTTTTAATCTTAAAACCATTGTGATGTCTGATGTGTGTTGTACAGCAACATTAACAGCAGGGGGGTTGGGCGGGACTAGAACCGGCCCTGGACAGACATTTGTTGATTGGACTGCTCTCACACACGAACACACAGCTATACATGCATGCTACATCTGCAGGCACACACACATATACACACATTTACACATATATGCATGTACACGTAAATACATACATGTACACACAGACAGAGAGAGGAGAGGAGAGGGGAGGTACGCCCAAACAAACAGCAGCGTTGACAGATTATTCAGGAGAAAAGAGTTTTTGTGCCTCAGTGAAGCTCAACACTTCCATCTGCTGTCAGAACAGAAGCAGGACGGAGGAACGTTTCCATGGTTGAACTGAAGTACACATCTGAGGTACTTGCACTTTACTTCTTTTTTCTTTTTCTTTTTTAGTCTTTTTTTCATGCTACTTTATACTTATACACTACATTTATCTGACAACTTCTGCTTCAGCTATTAAAATGTATGATTGAAGACCCCTCGAAATTGAGGTTATTAAACTGAGTCTCAGAAAAATCTTCACAATTTGATTTATAATCATAAAAATGTGCCTCGGGATCAATGTTATTTTCAAAACTAAATGATTTATGTTCAGTCAATTTTAGAAAACTTAGATTTAACTCCTCACATTTTTTCTTGTTACATTCTCAAACAAGAAGTTTTAATTATCAGAAAGATTGTTGCTATCAATTTCTTCAAAATGAAAATGAAAATCTTCAGTCATATTGTGAAAGGAAAAAGTGGTTTAAAAATAAAATATGCAGAAATTTCTGCTGCAAGCTACATTCTGACTATCAGAGCATCCTTACCAACATGACATGACCAAAACACTTTCCAAACATGCCCTGAACCGACTCAAACTATAAACATTGTCACTGATATTGGTCCAAATCGCTCATGTTCCGTACCACAACCACCTTTGCTTGCTCTGGTGGTCCATTTAACCTTATAAACACTTTTCCATTCCTTGTCCATGTTGCTTAAATTTCGTTTTGCTTTCTAAGGACATGGCCATTCCTTGCTATTTCAGCATTTCTCTTCGTCAAGTGCTCATTGACATACACCCCAGTACCCATTAATTCTTTGCACTGTCTCAACACTTCAACCTTATACTTTTGATTAGTGAGCTGGACAACACTCATGGGTTTTGTTTTATTATCCTTGCGTTGGAGATTGTGACAGGCTGACACTTGTTGTCTCTCTAGGTGAATGTTCTTACTGTTCAGGAATTAGACAACTTGTTGCTCTAGAGTGTGCAGCTCCTCAGGTGGTGCGTCCTCACCCTGTCTGTCACCGGCTGCAGCCCTGGCATAGCTGCGATGTTTGGTTTCCAGCCCAGTGATGATATGGTCATTAGCACGAGAGTACTGCTCCAGGTCGTCAATCCTTTGTTGCAGCAGTTCAATGTCACGTTTGGCCACGACATGGATTTTGCAATACCATCATTATCGTGATAAACACACACTTTTTGGTTTAGCGCACACACGATGGAGATAAAACACCCGATAAACTGCATCACACCCACACAGGTGGTCTACGGTTACATACAGGCTACCGCCGTTCCGTTTAGTTTGCGGAACCTTTTGCTTTTCATTTCGGCGCCCATGTCAACAGGTTAGAGCAGCCACACAGACTGGTGAGCAGCATGGATGCAGCACTGAACTGATGCTGCTCGTAGCCTATCTCTGTGGTGTCCACACCGACAGCGGAGGTTCTACCCCTCAACAGATCGTTTTCACAGCCTATTTTGGCTGAGAACTGTGCGCATCACGCGGAACAAATAGGCGACGAGGTGAATCTCGAGATGAGCCGCCTGCAGTCGAGCCATGCTGCTCACTGTCCTACAATTCTACAATTCAATTTGGCAGACGCTTTTGTCCAAGGCGATGTACATCTGAGAGTTTGTACAACACAAGCAAGGATTTCGATGGGAGGGAACATCATCATCATCATCATCATCATTAACAACATCAACAACATCATCAATGTCATCATCATCATGAACATCCTATCAACATCAACAACATTCTCAATGTCATCACCATCAAGATCATCAACAGCATCAGTGTCATTAGGTGCGGAGGTGTTCATGAAAGAGCTGCGTCTTCAGTTTTTTCTTAAAGGTGGAAAGAGATTCTACAGATCGAATGGAGTTTGGTAACTCATTGCACCACAGGGGGACTACAGAGGAGAAGAGTCTAGCTTGCAACTTAGGGCCCTGTTGTGATGGGAGCACCAAGCGCCTTTCATTGGCAGAGCGTAGTGGATGGGAGGGAGTGTAGACCTGGATAAGGGAGTTCAGGTAGCTAGGAGGCTTTTTGTTGCTGTTTTGTAAGCGAGCAACAGTATTTTAAATTTGATGTGAGCGGCAACTGGGATTCAGTGGAGGGATATAAACAGCAGCGATACGTGAGCTGTTTTGGGTTGGTTGAAGACCAGTTGCGCTGCTGCGTTCTGGATCATCTGCAGAGGTTTGGATGTGCATGCAGGGAGCCCTGCCAGTAGGGAGTTCCAGCAGTTAATACGTGATATTACAGATATATATATATATGATATTTCCAAATATTCTTTATTGCTGAGATCCAGGTTGCTCGACAGTCAGCTACAGTTTACTCACAACTGAAAACAACAGCATGACTGTTGTTATTAACTCTGAATGAATCACATTTACATTATGGGACAGGCTACTTCTCCCAAAACACATGTAGGCCTATAACTCATTTTCAATTTGGAGCCAATAAACACTCTGTTTAAAAAAAAAATCTGTTGGTTTTTCTATTTTTTACTATTTTTACAGACCAAACAATCAATAGATTAATGGAGAAAATCATCAGCAGATTAACCCATAATGAAAGTAATCATTAGTAAATAGTTCAAAATGAGCTCCACCTCAACCAACTACGACCGTAAAATACTGCTTTTACATGAATGCATGATTAATAATAATCTAATGATAGAATATATAATAGTAAAACAGTCAAGGGACATTTTATTCTACATTTTCCTGATTATACTTACAGAATTTTTAAATGCAGGAATTTTATCACTAATATTATTATATTTTTATATTTATATTATATTTCAGTATTTTTACAGTGTGATATTAGCACTTTTACTGAAGTAAAGATCTGAATACTATTATTTATCTTTTTTTATACAAAACAAGAACAGTTGGTAATGTTTTATTCGGACCGTCAGTTGTTAAAATGCTACCAGGTTTTCTAATTACGACAATATAAATTCAGTCTTCAATCATACATCAGACCAGCAATACGTCATCCAGAGTAGGCTCTCATGGCCACGTCTCCTGGGTGAAAGTCCTGTGTTTGTTTACTCCTCCATCCACCTCAACCTCCTCCTTATGCAGACTTTCAGGCTCTTTCTACTACATCACTTGACTTCAAAAGCAGTTACTCTTAGCATCTATTACCGAAGAGTGAAATGACAAAAAGAAAAAAATGTCTAGAAAATGCTAAAATGTCATAGTATGGTATGTTGAAATTAGGTCATATTATAGTGTGTTACAAAACAAAACAAAAATTCATGATTTGAATTCAGATTTTTTTATGAGACATTTTTCAGACATTTTTCAGACTTTTTTTAGTATATCTTTTTTAGACTTTCTTTTAATATATTTTTCAGACCTTTTTTTTCACATTTTTCCGACATTTCTTTGACATTTCAGACTTTTTTTCAGACTATTTTTTCGAATATTTTTCAGACTTTTTTTCAGACTATTTTTTCGAATATTTTTCAGACTTTTTGTCAGACTATTTTTTTCGAATATTTTTCAGACTT
>CAKAOH010020737.1:0-42036 GCA_916701665.1 Sebastiscus tertius
CCATCTGCTTCAAGGTTGGACGTGTTGTGCGTTCAGAGATGGTATTCTGCATACCTTGGTTGTAACGAGTGGTTATTTGAGTTACTGTTGCCTTTCTATCATCTCCAACCACTCTGCCCATTCTCCTCTGACCTCTGACATCAACAAGGCATTTCCGTCCACACAACTGCCGCTCACTGGATATTTTCTCTTGTTCGGACCATTCTCTGTAAACCCTAGAGATGGTTGTGTGTGAAAATCCCAGTAGATCAGCAGTTTTTGAAATACTCAGACCAGCCCGTCTGGCACCAACAACCATGCCATGTTCAAAGTCACTTAAATCCCCTTTCTTCCCCATTCTGATGCTCGGATTGAACTTCAGCAAGTCGTCTTCACCACGTCTAGATGCCTAAATGCATTGAGTTGCTGCCATGTGATTGGCTGATTAGCTATTTGTGTTAACAAGCAAATGAACAGGTGTGCCTAATAAAGTGGCCGAGTGTATGTTATACCATAATTTATCACATAATTGCCTCTTCAATGTTTCTGGCAGCTCATCAAATAATTAGCAGAACTGTATTTAATAGCTGTGCAACAGTTCAACAAGCCCGCGATTTGGTTTGTACGTCATTGAATGGTTCGGTTTGGCATCCCTAATTAGTACACATGCATGGTGTGCTGTAGTGAGTATTTACAGCAGCAGGACAGTGTACGTGACTCAAAACAAACGAGAGTGCCCACGTTCATCTTAACAAGGAAACATGTCACCCGGTGAGGCTAAATCAACAACAATGGAGCTCCATGGCACAGAGGAATAAACTACATCAGGCTTTGGCTAAACAGATGATAATAATAATAATAACTTTACTTATGTAGCACCTTTAAAAACAGTTTAAAGGTGCTATGAGAGTTTACAAAGTGCTTTGACTAACAAAGTAAGCAGTATGACAATAGAGAGCCAAACGGTGAGGTAAATTTTAAACACAGATAAAACAGTACAGTAGATAAAAATAGTAAAACCATGTCAATTAAATAAATACAAAGAAAAGGAAAAAAGCAATAAAAACAATAAAAAGACATTAAAAGGATGACTTCACATCAAAAAAAAGTCTGTAAAAATGGGTTTATATACTTACGTTACTTAAATATATAGTTTAATTTTTTTTAAAAAAGGTTCAGTAATTTCTTAAATCAGCAGGGCACTGTAGTTTTTAGCAAACTTACTCAAACATGAGTAACAGTGCATTTTTGGGGGGACTATTCTCTGCGGCAGAGGTTTGGTCATAAAACAACCTACACATAACACACTTATTCACCCAAAAAAGATATATTCTGTCCATCATAAAACAAAGACACGCAGAAACAATAACAAACTATAAACAGCTTATAAAAACAAAGTGCTATTCATAAAATTAAAGCGTGACTGATACACATTTGATGCTTCAGTGAGACTTGCTGCAGTGACTTTACAGAAACTCTCCTCTTGTTCCAGGTCGAGCGGTGACTTTGAGTTTGGCCTGGGCTCGTTTAGCCTGCTGGAGGAGATCACCACGGGTCAAGAGTGGGCCAAGTTCCTCAGCCCCAACCGATCAGCCGCCTCAGCCAATCAGAGACCATCAGAACTCAAAATCCCACCTCACAATAGTGCTCAATCATCTCTGATTTTGAACCAACAAGCAGGTGTGGACAACCGCTGGAGTTTCAGGGGAACTGAGGCGTCACCAGGTTTAGATTTCAGCATGGCACAAATATCGCCTGATGCTTTCCAGCCTGTCAGCATGGACGTTTCAGAAGGGAAACAAGCTGCAGAACCAATGGAGCACGGACAGACCCGAAGACCTCCTTCGTTTGTAGAGGTTAGATCTAAACTATAGTTCATCATTTACTATTTTAACAGAAATCATTTGATGTGAAGTGTGTTCCTCTAAAAATGGAACCAAAATAAAAACACCCTTAACCCTTTAATGTCCTCACTGAAAAAAAGCAATGGAAAAATGTTCTCGCATTTCTTCCCATTTTTTTTTATGTCAGTGGGGCAATCACTGTTTTTTCTTTTTTTTTTAACAGACCCCTCTTTTTTTTAAAATATGCCTCTACCAAACAGTTGAGCTGTCGCTTCATGGTAAACGAAAAATACAAACCATGTACTATTATTATGCCAAACAAATGATCTTATCAACAGTGAATGTTCATCAATTTTTTTTTATTTCATAAGAATTGTAAATTTATTATCTTAGCACTATACTACACTACATTTACTAGTAAAGGACGATTTAACCGTTTGGGTAGAGCATGTTTTTAGACGGTAAATTCACAAATATCATATTTAAAACAATGAATGATCAGAAGTTTTTTTTTTATTTTCGTAGAATATAGTGAATTTTAATTACATCATTAGCTTTACTACCTTTACCATAAAAGGACAATTGAACTGTTTGGTCGAGCATGTTTTTAGAAAATCATTTGCCCCCTTATTAGACTTTTTATTTTAGTTTATAAAGTTACATAATTCTGTTCAGTAAGGCCTCTGAGACTACGAATATGTTGAAAATATATGCCTACCTTTGAAAATGATGTCTCATCTCTGGAGTTACTTTTTTGTTGCTAACTTCCTATAAGGAGGCAGACTGAAAAAGACATGCTATTGAAAAACACAACGACATCTAATGGATTTCTTTAGCACAGAGATGGCTCAGTCAGGTTCAACTCAAAATGTGCTCTACCAAACAGTCGAGCAGAACATTAAAGGGATAAGCACATTTCCTAAACTCTAATGAATTTGTCTTTCACTCATGAGTTGGTCACCGTTCTAACTGTTTTTATTTGCAGCCTGCAGATGTGGACAGCTCAGCGCTGAAGAGCAGAGTCCAGCTCAACAGGAAGAGACAGCATCAGTCAGCTCACAGCAGAGACGAGAGGTTTCAAACAGAGAAAATACGTGATGGAATAGAGGCAGACAGAGGTCAGGACAACTTAGTACTCTGCATAGCCACATGTTTCAGGCATGTGAGTTGACAGTATGTAAGTGTAGCTGAAATGATCGTTAGAAGTTGGAAACTCAGTTCTCTTGTCTCTCGTGTCACAGAGGGATCCATGTCTCCGTTCAGCATAACAAACAACCACGTGATGGAGGAGACAGGAGAGTCACAACGTGATAACTTCAGGCCTTTCTACACCCTAAACTCTCCTCCACCACCTCTCTCTCCATTCACTCCTTTTGCTCTGGCACGCCGGGGCGTCCTCAAACACTCCATATCCCAGGATTCACAGCACTCAATGGAAACAGAGACAAAACGGGTAAGTTAAAAAAAGAGTGATTGGTATCACGCTGCCTCCTTGTGGTGTAAAATGTAAAAATTCATTCTACATGCTAATTTTAGCCAGGTTTGAGTTTGTAGTGTGTTCACACAGGGTGTTATAAAATAACTCAAAATAGTCATTGTGTGGATTAAAAAAAATTAAGATTTTCGAGTGTGCTACTGATACTATTAATATTACACTGAAAATGTAGTTATACAAGTGAAAGTATATTTTTTACTTTTATACAATACACTATTATACATTCTATACATTATCAAAGTCAAGTATGTTGATTTATTGTATTCTAATTTCAAAAAACAGTATACTATACAGTATGTAGATATATAGATCTTAAAGGTTTTGTTTGAAAATTAGATTATTTAAACAAAGTAGCTTATTTCATACACAATGCTAAAAGAAAACATTAATTTATAAACATGTTGATATCTTTGTCTGCACAATAACATGTATTCTCTGATTAAATTGTCTTTTTATTTTTTTTAATATTGGCAACACTTTATTTTATAGTTCAGTGGTAGCTTCTGAATCATTTTGTAATCATTTTACAAGAAGTTTTTTGAAAAGAACTATGTAATTTGGTACTAAATATAAGAAAAATAGGAATATCCTTAAAAGAAATTCTTAATTTAAACCCATTTAAGTATTCAATTATTATTTTTTTATTAGAAACTTCACATAAATTGAATTTACGGTTTGTAGACAGTTTGTTTAGTTAATGTTCTGACTAAAATTGAAAAGACTCTCTCTCTCTCTTTCTTTTCTTTTCTCTTATTCCATTCATCCGACTCTGGATCAGAGGCGAGTTGAGGAGAACCGGCGGGTTCATTTTTCAGAGGAGGTGTTGGCCATAGAGCCTCCAGAGCTGGATCCAAATGCTACCGACTCGGAGGAGGATACTGTATCAGAGCAGGACTCTGTGATCGAGCAGGAGAGTGAGGAGGATCACGCAGCGTTAGAGGTGGTGGCAGCAGCAACAGCAGCAGCAGCAGCACGCCGGCATGCTCTTCCCGCCTGGATACAGGCTCTGAAGAGGAAGAACACCGTGAGGAAGCTCAGGAAGGGACTGTAAAGACTGAGCATTTAGTCTCACAGACTTGAGTTCTTTCTGGACACTTAAAGCACCTCTGGGTGTCTTATTGCTCCTCGTCCCTCTCCGCACCATCGCTCAAAATGATAATTGATCAAGTGTTGGGAGAATTTCAAGCCTTTGCAACTACAGCCAGTGTGTCTGTCTATCTAGACTGGATTAACACTGCCAGTGTCGCATCAGCTGCACAAGTGTTTAGTCGATTGGGGAGTAAATATCCTCCCACCAGCTTTTATCAGAGTTGTTGTCCTCCTCCTCCTCCCCATCTTCCCCAGCAGCAGACTGTCTCTTGGTAATGGCTCCCTGTCCGGCCTTCCTGGGAAATTAACCCCAGAGGAGAAGAGAGACTATTGGTGGTGTCTGATAGTCTGCTTCTCTCTGTTCGGCTCTTGAAACATTAAAACCCTGTTCTATTTTGAAGCCATTTGCTCGCTGGAGTCAGAGAGAAACTATTATCATCGTCAGGGCTCACATCCGTCATCACTGATCTGTATCCTCTGTTTAAGTTTTTACAGCCTGGGCCAATAATAGCTAGTGTGTGAGCAACATGGGAGACAGTGGAGCTACAAGACAAACATTAGAGGAATAGTTCCACATTTTGGGTAATACACCTTCTTGGTCTCTTTCTGTGAGCTAGATGAGAAGATTGATACCACTCATGTCTGTGTGACGGTACGTGTCCACAGGGGCGTTTTTGGACACGAGGGATCGCCTCGTTTCCCAGCATTGGACGCTTGATGGGCTGCTACTGGACACAAGGCATCTGATACGCTTTCCCTCGTGGGCTGCTGCTCCCAGCTTTCAAACCAGAACCAACATAGCGTCTCGTTTGGAAACTATTTTCTATTAAGTTACGAAAACAGTTCACCGAAATGTGTTTCTGAAAACATTTTATTCAAGAATTAAGCCATGAAGTTGTTGAATTTGTCTTTAATTTAGATTGACAATGGTTAGTTTAAAGGTTTCTCAGGAGTTTCCAGCGAGTAGCGCTGTACGCCTGTAATTTGCATAAAGTAGCCTAGATCTCAACTTTATGTAAATGAGGAGCGGCCAGCGTGACGCCCCGTCTCTCGCCGCCACGCTACCAGAATGCATTTCACGGATGCTTATATACTGTGCGTCCCAATACCCACACTACCATACTATTTAGTATGCCAGAAAAGTACATTCGGTCATATTTTGCAATATTCAAGCCAGCATGGGCTTTTCTGACGCACAGTCCTCTGCACAGAAGATATATGAGCAAGAGGGTCAAAGTTCAAGGCGCAATGTTATGATAAAGTAGTATGTCCAACTTCAGCATGCAACAGTACATACTTTTTAAGAGCAGCTGCAGTATGTACTAAAAGTAAAAAAGAAAAAGTATGTGATTTGGAACGTAGCCATAGACAATGACTGGGAAGTGTGGAAAAGACGGATCCTGTGGACACGTACCATGAGGGTGTATGCTTAATCTGGAGTCTCTCCTGGCTGCTAATCTGTTCAGATGTCTCTTTGTGCTAAACTGTAGCTTCATATTTACTATACAGACATGAGAGTGGTATCCGTCTTCTCTTTTATCTTAAGGTTACCATCCTACCATCTTGTTATCCTGGACTGGGGTGCTGGGAAATGTATGTCTACATTGTCCCCTAGACATGAAAAACTAGATTTAAAAAGAAAACATCCTCTAGCTACATCATTTTCCCAGATATATTTATCAAGTCTTCATCTGTAGAAGTGACATTATCTGCTTTTTCATGTTGTACCGTGTGCAAATAGTCCGTAAACTATTTGTTCATTGTGTCCACAGACGAGTTGCAGCTTTGCTTCAAAGAGCGACCAGAGACAACACTCAGAGAGTACTTTATGGCGCTGTGTATCATATTCTGTCATTTCCATTACATGCATTATATGGATTTGTGTGATTAAATTAGTACATCAAACCTTGTGGCTAACTGCTGTCAGTTCCTCTGCGGCCTCCCTTCACAGCTATCTCCTCTCGTAAATCACTGTCAGAGCCATTAAGAGGCTCTTTAGCTCATCTATTAGTGCCTGGGTCACCGTTTATAGTGAACCAGTGGGGGCACAGAGAGAGGAGGGAAGGAGGGGGTTACGGTACAATATGGTTGTATGACAGAGAGAGAGCAAGAAAGAGACTTAGGTAAATGTCCAAAATGAACATTGTGGGAGTAAACCAGAGAAATAAACAGAGAAAAAGAGAATCATAATGTCATTTAGGATTGGAAAAAGGATAAAGATGAGTCCATTAGTCTGTACTGTAACATCTACTGTGCGTCGTTGCCCAGAAGTGGACTAATAATGGCCCATTTGTAAACCTCAAACCACACACTCATATATCCCACTGCAGCCCCCTCTCATAACACGCACACACGTCATTATTAACCATGTCTTTACACCATTTAGAGACTCTTCAGTGCTTTTATTTGTGCAGGACAGGGAAGAAGAAGGATGGTGAGTGTGTGAACATGACAAGAAAGAGAAATCCTTAAAAATGTTACGCAAATAGTTTATTCTCAGCACTGTTTTTTTGTTGTTGTTGTTGTATCGAACATGTTTTTCAAATTCTGGCTCGTTCGAGCAAAGCTAACAGGAAATGAGGATATATTATATTTTTTGGCTGACAAACAGGAGGTTGCAGTTTATTGTAGCTGTTAAACGTCTTGTAAAATGAAACTGCTTACAATAAAATAACATGTTTACTACTGTATGTTTCCCTCTGAGTTTATTGGCTTTAAATAAGTTTTATCTAAATGGTGAAGAGAGAGGCCATTCTTTGAGTTTCATCTTAAATCTTTCTCACGGGACCTTTGCCTGAGAGTTGCTAACCAGGAGGCTCCAGTTATTGTTCTGAGCTAAAGGCCATAATTATTTTCTTCTGACTCCCACTTCTTGTTTTGCGAATTTGCAAAGATGGCAGCAACATTGTCCTTCATTACCCATTACCATAAACTTGCCAAACTAAAATGGACTGCAAGATCCTGACAACCAGAAAATGCATAATGAGTCTATTATAATACGGAAATAAGGGAAAGAGAAAAAAAAGAGGAAAGTCCTTTTCTTCAGATAGTTGTTGTCAGTCAGATATTTTGGTCAGAGGCAGAGAGGGAAATGGCTCCAGAGTCGTAGGAGCTCTTGATACCTGGTTTGAGCGACAGCTGGCTGCATGGGCTCTGAGCGTTGGATGCATCTATCTGAGCCTGTGACACCTGGATGGACACAACAAGATGAGAGTGTAATGAAGACTCAATGAATCAGTGTCTATACAGTTTGCTGTACGTATCGGTAGACAAAACGCATGCAGCTGTATTATAAAGACATTACCTCTTCAAACTTCTTGGCTTTGTACTGATCTCTCCCTTTCAAGAAGTTCAGTAAGATAATGTCACAGAGAACCGTACCCTGCCGACACAGATTCAGAAAAAAGTGTAATCAAAGCTGGCAACAACAAGAAGAATGCATTTTTATCAGAATCAGATCAGATCAGAAATCCCTACCAGTCCAACAGAGGTGAAGGCAGCTACCAAGTTGATCAGTGTTGGGATTGTGCTAAACTTTCCTGCCTGGAAGAGACAGAGTCACTTTAGGTGATGTAATGTACAAACAGTTCAAGACAGGACTGCTCTCCGTTCAATTAAATGATACTTGTATTTCCACTTTTTAAAACCGCACAACTTGCTCGCTGAAAAGCGCATACGTTCTTAAAGATGATGATATTGATATAATAAATATTTACATTTACATTACAGATTTTAAATGGTTTGACATCTTTGGAATTATTACACTTATTTGCTGTCTTGTTGAGAGTTAGATGAGAAGATCGATACCACTCTAAAAATGAAGATACAACCAGCAACCTGTTATCTTATCTTAGCCTGAAGACCGGAAACGGGGAGACAGCTAGCCTCTAAAGCTCCCTAATTAACACGTTACATTTTGATTCTTTATTCCTAACAAAAAACAAGTTCTAAAAGTACAGGCTACCTGCTTCAACCAGTTTCCAGTCTTTGTGCTAAGCTAAGCTAACTGGCTACTTGCTCCAGCTTCATATTTGGAGTGCAGACCATAGACTATATATAAGAAGTGGACGTAGTCACTGTGATGTCACCCATTGGTTTGTGGACTACCGTTTTGAAGCCTCGACCTTTTTGCCGTCGCCACCTTGGTCTTTTGCAACCAGAAGTGACACGAGAGGGTGGAGCTAAGTATAACTGAACGCTGAATAAGATATTTTTAGGTGACCAAAAAGGTTATAATTAACTTTCATGAACTGAAAACATTGCGAAAGGGTTAAAGTTATAAGACGAAAAAACAGATCGGACAACGCCGTGGTAGCGACCTGTCAATCACAAAGTAGCCACGCCCTAAAGCATACCCTGCTTTATGGTCTATTTGACTCTAAATGGGACCATAATTTACTAAATGAACATCATGCTGTATTGAAGAAGACTTGAAACTATAGATTGAGACTATAAACTCATGTTTACAATGTTTACTGAGGTAATAAATCAAGTGAGAAGTAGGCTCATTTTATCATAGACTTCTATACAATCAGACTTCTTTTTGCAACCAGAGGAGTCGCCCCCTGCTGGCTGTTAGAAAGAATGCAAGTTTAAGGCACTTCTGCATTGGCTTCACTTCTCAGACCCCGGAGTTCCCCACTGGTGCAGACACTCCTTCAAAGAGGCTAATTTTCTTGGCAAATTATAGTAACACTATCAACACTATGATTTCAATGGCAACCACTTGCAGCAAGTAATCTATTATGTTGCTGTATGAAACTATTTATATTATTATACTCTATAACTTTAAAGGATACATTTAAACAAGTTTTCAGTAGTGTTGCAATAAATGTTGAGTGCAGTCTCCAAAAGCAAGGTTTAAAAATGTGTTATAAATTTATACATACACACATATGAACTCACGCACACACACACAGGTCGCCAGAATTTCACACAACTCACATTGCCAGTGACCATTACATCAAAGCGAATTGCATACGCTTTGTGAAGTGTCCGAAATTCAGTCCCATTCTCTGTCTTGAAATATTTGGCAAATCTGAATTCAAAGAGAAGAGAAAAAAGTGACCAAAGAATGAAAAGGAATAAAACTTTAGTCGACATCGAGAGGAAAAATTCAGCCTCACTACCTGAAGTTGTAGCCTTTGGAGACGGCGTTCTTTTCAAACGGTGCGTCCAGTCGCGTGAATGAGTACTCGGGTACACAGTTTTCAATGTCCAGGTCCAGGTTACACTTCCACCCTATGTTTATTCCTATTTCTCCACCCTGAAAGAGAAGGATGAGGAAAAGAGAGACGCACCTTGAGGCTCTACACCTGTAAAGTATGTGGTAAATAAGAGAGTAACCGCTAGCGTTCAGAGTTAGCCTGCTTGAAATAATCAGCATCAAATCACACCAGAAAGTGGTGTAGGGAAAGAAAACGCCTGTGCAGTTGCAACATTTTAGCCTTGAGGATGAGGAGTTAAGGAAATGTTGAGGATAAAGAGGAGGAAGGAGGAGACAGAATGGGTAAGACCTGGTATGCCAGTTGAGTCATGTTCTGCCCGGTGTAGTTCAGCACGTCCCCCACACGGAAGATGGGGCAGAAGGGGCGCGTCTCCGGATGGTAGGTACAGCTCTTGATCTCTGAGGAGTTCATTGTGGAGGGAAAGTTCCCTCTGAGAGAAAATGATTTCATGTTTACGATTAGAAAGGTTCTTAAAGGAGCATGTACCAGTTTATGGTCTGTCTGTGACCTACCTGGTGACATTGAAGAGTGGAAAGCGAACACTGTTTTTGATGAAGATGGTGAAGTTTTTGACATCTAGCATCGGTACGCTGGGCAGGATGTTGATAGAGAAGGAAGCGTGAGGATGACAATCAAGGCTTTGAATGAGGAAGTGTCATCTGGTGCACAAACATATGTGTGTGTGTGTGTGTGTGTGTGTGTGTAAGTCTTACATCACAACGGTGTCGTCCTCGGCTGGACACCATCCTTTACTCTCACACTGACCCGTGCCATTGGCGGATTGAATGCAAACACCAGTTATTACCCCTGGTGTGTAAGACAGACAGGGAGGAGGACAGTTAAAGGTCTTATTGATAACATTTTTATGTAGACAAATTTATATATTCTCATTATTTAGTATTGCTTTAAAAAAATAATACATCCACAGACCTTTTAGAAAGGTGCTAAATAAAAATATGGCTTTTCCTGAAAAAAAATATTTTGATTATTATGATTAATCATTTAAAAAATGTTGGCAGGTCCAAAATTAATGTTTTTTTTTTTTTATCTCTGTGGAAGATATCTGACTTTCGATTCCCACTTCTAACAAGGCTTGTGAGCCAATAGTAAAACAACGTTGGTATCATGTGGCGTCTCTGGTTGTCAGTTAGTGCGGTAAAAACGGATAAAGATTGACGATAAGTGCCTGGCAACGACTTGTTGTGAAGTAAATGCAATGGTATGGGGGAGGGAGAATGTGACATCTAGTGGCTGAATGTTATCAATGTTATCAATAGCACCTTTTAAGGGAGACACAATTATCTTTGTTTAGGATTAATACAGTAGCAGCCATAAGAGTTATCAGTCTTGGAAAGATGATTACTTCTGATTCTTAGCTCTTACTCTTTGTTTGCTGCTTTCACATCACTTTTTTCTGCATTTACGTCACCCCACCTTCACCACCACTGATTGGCCAAACTACCTTGTATTGGTCATCAGAATCAACAATGATCCATATGACTTATCAGACAATTTTTGGTTTGAAAATGTGGCCAGAAATTGAGGTGAAGTATCACGACCGATATGAACGAGAGAAACATTGGCAGACGTTGCCTTTTTAGCACTATTGTGAACCGTACTGGTGTAACGTTACAGACCTCCGCTAGCAAACAAACTTCTACCTGCCTCGGAGCTTTCAAACAAATCTTTATTGCCAATTGTTAATAGTCAGAACGGTCTGCAGGGACTTTAAACTTAAAATCCTCATATACATACATACATGACATTTAACCTCTGCATTTAACTCATCCTAAGAATTTTTTAGGAGCAGTGAGCTGTTGTGAAGCTCCCGGGGGGAGACACTTGGGGTTCAGTGTCTCAGTCAAGGACACTTCAACATGCGGACAGTAGGAGCCGGGGATCAAACCGCCAACCTTGTGATTAAAGGACGACACGCTCTACCCAATGAGCCACAGCCGCCCCTTTTCTTTTTTGCACGTAGAGTGTAAGCAATCAGGTTGGCTTGACCATCGGACCGTATAGCGTAAGCACATAAAACGTGAGTTTTGGCTTTACATCACAGACGATTTACTCGTACAGTATGAGTGGGAATTAAACAACAACATTTTTAAAATCATACAGCTTAACTGATTGAACATTCTGCAGTCTTTTTGTGTTTCGAGGAGCACGACATTGAGAGTACTTTAGAATAGTTTGCTTCTACATGTTGAGGTAAAATCTTAACATCTTTGATAATGACGTTTCTCGTTCAGAAGTTAGACTCACCGTTGGAAAGGATGCTGCCAAGATGCTTGTCGCAGTCTTCATTTGTGGTACATTCAAAATGTTTCCCTTTCTGAAACACACACACACAGAAACTTAAAAATGTTAAAAATTCTGAGAGCTCTGATTTGCAACACCTGTCTTTGTCAGTTATAAATGTCAGACAGGTGACTGTTGGATTTAATACCTAAAGGAATACTCCACCCACAAAATGATCATTTGTATATTAAACACTCACTCTGTGTTACCTTGAGTTCTTGAAGATAACTTTGTTTTTCTCACATGCCTCCACGATGAACGAAGATAAAAAAAAAAACTGAGAAAAGTCTTGATGAACTGAAGTCAATGGGGGCTGCGTTCAACAACAGCAAAACTATATCAAAACATCTGTTTACAAACTCTCACACAACTCATGCATTATAATCTAGGTCTTATTTATCCAGTTGTAGACTCAGTACTTCCCAAACACATGCATCCCCACTAAAACCTTACTTTTTTAAAACACTTCGGACTTGCTCAGACGAGTAGCGCGCCTGTGCAAGAGTGAGACTGTTTATGCAGAAGTGTTTTAAATAGTAAGGTTTTAGTGTGGATGCATGTGTTTGGGAAGTAGTGAGCATACGACTAGATAAATGAGACTTGGATTACACTGCACGAGTTGTGTGAGAGTTTGTAAATAGATGTTTTGATATAGTTTAACTGTTGTTAAACGCAGTTCCCATTCACTTCAATTCACTTTTCTCCATTTTTTGTTCGCCGTGGAGGTGTACAAGAAAAACAAAGATTTCTTCAATAACTCAAGGCGACACGCTGTGATTAATTGATATACAAATGATCATTTTGTGGGTGAAGTATTCCTCTAAAGAGGCAGTTAAAGTAAGTAAAAGTAAGCGTAAGTAAGTAAAATCTGAAATAAAATACAAATAAATAAATATAGAAGAATAAACAAGTATAACAGTTAAAACATTAACTGTAAAAATGAAAAAAAAAATAGGGCGAACCTTTGTAGAAGGCTTTAAAAAAAGGTTCCTGAGTCTGTAAGCCTTACATAATCATGCAGGGAAAAGACACATTTGGTGATGAATGTAAAGAAAGTGTTACAATACTGACTGGTGACCATGATTTCAATGTGTCCTCACCTCTCCACATGTACCTTGAGACTGATTTTCTGTGATGATGATTTTGGTCATGATGCAGAAGATACCTGAACCCTGAAACACAGCAGAACATTTATACTATGCTGTTTTTTTTGATATATATAATGCTATACAACGGTCAAAATGTGCCACACATAGAAAAATGGACAGAAAGCTTGTTCATCACAAAACACATAACCACAGTTTCTGGATCAACAATGGCATTATCAACTCTTATGCTTGTGTGGGCGTTAACCACATGTTTTCAGGGTCACACACACACACACACACCTGTTGTGGGGAGACATAGTCGGCCACATCCATCACATGGCCGTTCTGGTAACCGAAGCCTTTCACTTTGGTCATAACAGAGGACTCGATCCCGGTGTCGGTCACCTGATAAGATTTCTCATGGATGAAGACCCAGCTGCAGGAGACAAAACATTTAACAGCAGGTCAAGAGTTCAGTTAAAGAAGTGGCGAACATGAAGAGGCTCTTTTAGCTGTCTCTTTATATCAAGTTCAGCCTTAAAATGCTGTTTTAATGAAAGAGAAGTTTTGATTTAATCTCCAGTCTAAAATTACAGTTAACGTTTTGTTATTTTAGTTCAGTATTATGCAAACTTTATGCTCGCCATTAGGTGGCAGGACAGAAGATAATCAGTCTAGACAAAAAAAAAAAATCCTGTGTGAAACAGTAACTTTCAGGTCACAATTGCGCTCAACCCCCACTCGTAATATTTTCACTGTATATCCCCATTTTGTGTCTTTCATGTATTACATGCGAGTCACGGAGCTAAGTATCCCAGTTTTTTTTTCAAATATATATATAACTAACACTCTTTAAAAACCCCAGAAGTTTGTTTAACAACACTTACTGCTGTTCTGAATGTATTTCTAGAAACCTGAAAAACTCTTTTAATCATCTGGATGAAATAAATATTCAGTTTATGTTCCTGTTTCTCAAGTTTCGACTGTAATTCCTGATCAAGAAGACGGAAATGAAACATCCTCGTTCTTTTAATACAACACAAGTCAAATATTAAAACATCAATATAGACAAATATAAGTGATAGTAAAAGAAATTACTTTGCTTCACACATGGCGATATGTTATTTACAGCTATACCGTCTTTGGGTTAAAAAATGGAAAATAGTTAAAACACTTTTTTTTATTTTGCAGTGGATGGATTATTTATTTCATCCGGAGAGTAGAACAAAAAATCTTTATGAAATCTTGCAATACTTTCAGAACAGCAATAAGTGTTGTTAAACAACCTTAAAATTACCTCTATTTTTTGTTTTTCTCTTTTTTAAATTGCATGATTAACTCTTGAATGTAATGATAACACATGAAAGGCACCAACTGGAGCTACTATAGAAGTACATGTGATCAACCCAGTGCTATAGAGATAGAAAAGTATTCATAATAAATATAATTGCACTGCAAACAAGTGCAAAAAAGTCATTTAAAAAATAATTTTAACATTTTAAATGTTGGGGTTCTTTGAGCCTACTGGTCCAAGATCATTTGAACGCAACAAACCCAGTTAGATTTGGGCTCGGGACATTTGTTCCTTACCTCCCAGTATTTCCTGTCATCTCAACTAAAGATAATTCTCTTTTATCCCAGATTTTGTGCAGCACTTAAGTAACTTAATACATTTACTCAGGTTCTGTACTTTTCTGCTACAAATCAGTTTTCACAGGAACGATTTCCTCTGAAAGTAGTTCCAGGGAAAACTGTTCGGAGGATATCTCAAAAGCTGGCCACATAAACCAAAATTATCTGCATGGTTAGATTAAAGAAAAACGTATTTTTGTAATTTGGGTGAACCGATGCTTTAACATGAGAAATCTCAGAGCCTTTAATCTCTTTCCACTGACTACACAGTTTCACAAAGAATCAGACAGATGATACAAAATAAATCTCAATTATCCACAAAACATGCAACAACAAAAAAAAACATCACTGACCCGACAAAATATGAGATGATGAGCAGCTGTACGATCCGGTTGATGATGCCCACCGACCAGCTCTTGACCACCACAGACTTGGTGGTCTCGTAGGTGAAGAAGTCAGTGACGCAGACCCCCAACACGGAGCCCATGGCTGCTTGTCAGTGCAAGTCAGAGAGCGACGGACGACGGGACGGGTCGGGTCCTCCTGAGTCTGAGTGAAACTCCTGTCCAGCCTCAACAGGTGCCTTCAGAGAAGTGAAACTGCAGCTCACTCCTGATTCTAATGAGAGTCTTAACCTTCACTCTGGCCCTGTCTCTCACTCACTCGGTGTGGCCTGAGTTCATCTGCTTCGTTGCATGTTTGATGGTTGAACCTCACTGCCTCGCTCCTCTTTGTTCCATTCGTTTATGACACAAACTGGACCTCCCCTTCCTTTACTCAGATGAGCAAGAGGAAAATGAGAATGTGTCCTTCTGTCCCTCCCTCTTTCTCTTTCTTTCTTCACCACAAATCCCCATCTCCCATGCCTCTTTTCTCTCACCAATAAGCCAGACACACACATACATACACACACCCATAACATCCCATGCATCCATTTTCATTTGCTCCGGACACATTCCTGGCATCCTTCAGTGGGTTTTTCCAGGTTTCATGGATGCTTTTAGCTGAAGTACACTATCGTCACTTAATTCATGTTTCGGTGGTAGTGAGAGACTCTAATGGAGGGAATCTAACCCACAACCCTGCACATTTAACGGCTAAGCTTCTGCAATACATTACCTGTTTATTTGGTTTGGTTTATTTCACAGCAAAGCTGTTTAACGGGCATTACTATAAATGGGACAGAGTTTGTGAAAAGGTTCGTTTTCATCTGTTCACTCTGGTCAGATGTTACACAGGCTTCCTAAAGATGGTTATTTAGACAAGTTACAAGTTGATTTGTGTGAATGCTGTCCCCCAACCCTTCAAAATAAAAGCCCCATAGAGTAACTGTTTCTTAATAGGAATACAAGCAGGTCCCCTTTCCACAGAGTTCGCCATGTTTCAACAGTAGCCCAGTACGGACTAACCAAACACTGTTAACTTTTCCTGTTTGGGCTGGAGTCAATAACGTTACTCGCTCTAGAGCGTCACTCCACTCAGCTGCCGGTAAACAAGACACAGGAAACCTCTGTTGGTCTGGAGGAGCTGCAGCATTTATTTCTGCACAAACTGCAACTTCCACTGAACATTCACTTGATATCCTCAGAGCTTAACTAACTCTGGCTTCTGCTCCACTAGCTCACTTGTTAGCTCACACCATCACACACATTCTCCGCTGCTCTCTCTCTCTCGTGCTTCACCACTCACTTCCCACATACACACACTCTACTATTCTCCAAATGACCTACTCTACTCTTACAACAACTGGCTCTAGAGAGGGCCATTTGCGTTTTCACATTGGCCACCGTAGCTCTCCTACACTTGGCACACAGGAAAAGTTCTAATCTGCGACCTCACCACTAGATACTGTCAGATCCTACACACTGTTGCTTTAAGATTTCTATTCTCAACAATGCTTTGCAATTAATTTCAGCTGGCAGCATTCTCACACATTTTCTGCAGGAAATGCAATCATCTAGTAGTTTCCATCAGAGATCAAGCAGTTTTTTTACTCCTCAGTTATAGTCGTTAAAAGAAATCTGCCTTAACTTTAACGTGTTCCTTCACAAAGTGAAATGATATTTTTCATTGCACAATTTTGCCTTAATGGCCATTTTTAAATCAAGATCCCCATTGTTTCATCAGTTTTAAAATATCCAAAAAGGCTGTTCTTTTAGTCAGCTCTTAATCTTTTGTTACACCAGAAGATCTGCACAGAGGTCAGATTAAACGGCTAAATCAGCCGAGCCGAACAAAACTTTAAAATCTCTTCAAGGGACTGTTTGTAACTTTTTTTGTAAGCGTATAAATGTACCGGGTCGGTCCACATGCGCGCTCTCATATGCGCGTTCGCGTGTGGCAGCTGCCTCTCCTCCTCTGCCTGCCTGCCTTCACTCACACAGAGTGCGCGTTCTCGCTCAGCTCGCTCCACCTCTAGACGTGAACGCGCGCTCACTCCACACTGCAGAAGAGTTAGTTTAGCTCTGAGAATATCTAGTGAATGTACAGTGGACGTTCGTGCAGAAATAAATGCTGTAGCTCCTCCAGACCAACAGAGGTTTCCCGTGTCTTGTGAAGTGACGGGGGAAACGTTATAGTCTCGTTACCGACCGGGTGCCGGTGTCTCCCTGTTCACTCTGGCTGCAGGCGGGCTGAGGCAGGAAAAGCCAACACTAGGATCAGTAGTGATTCATGGAGAGTCCTTCGTCTGGTCAGCTAACATTACTGCCAAGCAGGTGAAATATAGAGTGACATTGTGCTTTTAGCTGACGTGTGTCGCCTCACTGTTTTGAGCGATGCTCGTTCAGGTATATTTAGAGCGAGCAAGCGCGAGCTCGACACTGACTTTCGTTGATTTCACGGCCACAGATGTCGCTGTTAACAAGCATTTCTGAAAGTTACAAATAGTCCCTTTAAGCTGGTGTTAACCACAGACCTTATTTCAGGCATCTAACTAAAAACCCATTGACTTCCAGACGAGGGAACCGGAAAAATGCCAAGTCATTTCCTGGTTTTAGGACTCATTCTCTCTATCATATTATTGCAGATATAGTGGTTTCTCTGTATATGTCAGCTGATAAGTGACATGAAATTACAATACAAAATGCTAAATATTATATAAAAATGGATAAATAGTGTTATAATTACATTAGATTGCCCACTAGAAAGCACTGATAAGTTTATCTGTAAAATGTCCTGCTCAGTACATACGTGTCACAATTCAAGGGATCCTTATCAAAAAAGTTTTAATTGGTATTGGTCCAAAAGATTCTGTATCATCCGGGGTGAGAAAATGTGTTTTCATATTTATTTTGGCTCATGAAAAAAGAACCATGTTTTACAAATACACGCAAATATTTGTTTTTCTATTTTTAACTCTACAAACAGGACAGGTCGGTAGGGACCGAGTTCATCTGAGGTACGTTTACGGTTTCTTGAAAGTAGCGGTGAAAACTACTGAAAATGTCATAACTTTAAAGGTAACCACTCGGACAAATCCAAATGTTCAATGTGTCTCCATTAAACTAACCATTTTGTTCATTTCTGTACATCAAGAGTATTGACAAAATAAATCTGATTCTATAGGAGGCTTGATGCACTGTAATAAATTATAATCTGTGTTATTGACAAGTGTGCTATAATTGCGACATATGATACGACCACTTCTCAATACACTCACGAGCACCAACAGCATTATTGCCTCTCACATCAGGGAGATAATGTAATGATGCAATGACAGTGCATGTGTGTGTGTGTGTGTGTGTGTGTGTGTGTGTGTGTGTAGATGTATGTGCCTGGAGACTTTGTCATTTCTTAAGTGGGTCCATTATGTTTGTGGTCAATTAACGGTAACCTAATACAAGACAGGATAAACACACATGCACAAGCTTTCAGGCTGCATGTGTCTGTAACGTTTATTACAAAGACTGTGAGCATTCCTGTAATGGCCAATGATACTATGAAACACATCTACAAAAATGAGACGCCATTTGTCAGATCGTAGATGTGGACACACGTAAGGAGTTTTGCGGAAGATTGTCCGATTGATTTCTTCGTGAAAGGGGAAACCATCGTGAAAGTGATCATCATTCAACAGGAAGGGATCTATGTAAACACATTCACACTCGATCTGTCTTTGACCGCTACATTTAGGACATGCCAGCACACAAACATCCCGAGATCACGTGAACACAACCTCACACATGAACAGTGACATGAATCATGATGGTAATGACGGTCGGTCCGGCACTTTGGTCCAAACTGAAACATCTCAACAACTGTTTGATGGATTTCCATGAAGCATTGTGCAGACATTCATGTTCCCCAGTGGATGCATCTTACAGATTTTGGTGACCACCTGACTTTACCTGTAGCGCCACCATAAGGTCAAAGTTTACCTATAAAATATCTCAACAATGACAGAATATTTGTTATATCCATGTTTCCCAGACGATGAATAATGACTTGATCACCTGACTTTTCTTGTAGCGCCACCATGAGCTTGACATTTGTCATTTTGATTGATTGTCATGAAATTTGGTTTAGATATTCATGGCCATCTCAGGGTAAGTACTTTAGTGATCTCCTGACTCTTCATCAAGCACCGTAATCAGGTCAACATTTTAATCTGTCCAGTACTTTGGTTTTTGACCAAATTCCTGCAAAACGAATGACATCAGCCTCATCTGTACTTTGTGTTTACTGCTAATTAGCAAATGTTAGCATGCTAATATACTAAACTAAGATGGTGAACATGGTAAATATCATACCTGCTAAACATCAACATGTCAGCATTGTCATTGTGAGCATGTTAGCATGCTGACGTTAGCATTTAGCTCAAAGCACCGCTGTACCCAGCTGCACAGAGCGACTTGCATGGCTTTAGACTCGTAATTTCCCTTGAATGCTTCAAAGTAAGACTTAATAAGAAGAAGGTGCATTGGGAATCAGGGATATTGTGATTTCACAAATTGAGGACACAAGGAGATCTTTGAGCAACTGGAATTACCGCCTCGCAGTTATATACCTCCGCATGTGTGTGAAATTGTTGTAATTAGCATGTGAATTTTGAGTTATGGCCAAAAACATGTTTTGTGAGATCACAGTGACCTTGACCTTTGACCACCCAAATCTAATCAGGTCATCCTTTAGTCCAAGTGAATGTTTGTGCCAAATTTGAGGAAATTCCCTCCGGGCGTTCCTGAGATATTTCATTGACGAGAATGGGACAGACGGACGGATGTCCATACTGACAACCCGAAAACATAATGCCTTCGGTCACGGCTGTTGCTGTTGCAGAGGCATAGAAATCCATCAAAAGAAAATTGGCACTGACAATAAACACGAAGGGTCTTTGTGAGGACATTCAGTCTGTGTTACTGCAGCAGGAAGTGCAGGAACAGTATCTTATCCTCAAAACCATCTCTGTCCAAGAGAACCACACATCCATTTAGCTCTTAAAAACCACCCTGTTTGACCCCAATATAGCAGCCCTTTTACAAACCGCTGTGTACTTAGGCATCGGACTCCTGTTTGTAACCACTGTCTCTCCAACATTCACTAGTCGCCGTCTAACTTCCCGGTGATAACACATACTCTCAAACCACCCTGCCTGGTTAAATGGGCCTGATGTACAACACCACAGTGGATAGGGATCCTAAGGGAATGTCCTGAGTATGTAATGTATAAATGTGTCCTTGAGCAGTGAGTTTGTAAGAATGTGGAGAACAGTTAACGCTGGAAGGATTTTAGTCCTGCGTTTCTACATGGTATGATTAAAAATATGGCTGACCCACAGGCCTGCGGAGAGGTTCAAAGTTCATTCTTTGTGCCTGCAGTTACCATTTGAACATTGACATATTTCTTAACAAGTTTGGCAAAAATTGTCTCTTTGTTCTTAATGCAACTGTATCCATAACATACATGCACTGAAGTGATGAAAGCTGGCCTTAAAGGTGCTCAATACGAGCCGGGGGCTATCAGCTAATGATGCTAATAGCACAAACAGTGCAAACAACGGCAATAGTGCTGAAAGAGCTAACACTGTTAACCTGAGGGGGAACCGGAGGCTGGGTGCTCCGTGACCCCTGCATGGGTCGGGACGGCGTTATCAGCGGTAACCGCCGTATAAGCGCAGTGCAGAGCGGCAGCCATTAGCGCACAACAGAGAGACTAACTAGCACAGATCATAACACACACAGAGGGAGAGTGACTTCATCCTCTGCTCAGGTAGACATTACTCCTCTATATCTTTACATAGCAAATAGTTGTTTGATGCTATATTAATGCTCTGAATTTCAAATTTAGCACCTTTAAAGCAGACCACCTTGTAAAAAAGGCATATTAAACATTGTTAACCCCTTCAGTCCCATCCGCTGTTTAAGTGAGGTTTGCGCACAAGGTGGTTGGTTTATCTCACTGTCAATCCACATATCAATACTGGTACTTATGAGCATAATGAGCCATCATTGTTTGTAACCCCTCTTTGTGCGTTATGATAATCCAGTGAACATGTGAGCTTCAAAGTTTTGTTGTGTCCCGTTCTACTTAATGGCAGAGAACGCTGTAAAGAGCTCAATGAATAGTTGCCTCTGTTATTGGTTATGATGTTTTTGTAAATTGACGTTCCTTGACCCTTGACCCCTATGAAGTCAAAAAGATAAGTGACATGTGTGATGGAATAATTGATACACCAGTTAACTTATCGGAAGGAAGAGGCCCCCGGAGCTGTTGATGTCTTACACAGACGGTTTATTGAAGCTTGATCAAGGAGCAATTGTCAGGTCTCACATTGAGGTGCTCTCTGCGTGAAGGCCTCACAACTCTGCCTTTCCTCCCTGGTGCTCAGTGTTTTACCCTCATCATGTTTTGACTTGCTCCGTTCCTCTGGCATCTCTGACCCTGGTTGCCCCAGCGACTGGCTCTACGGTCTCCACTACAGACACAGCTGCACAGATAACGGTGGCTCCTCTAGACAGGACTCCAACCCAATAATGTCAACAGAGGGACACTCTGACCTTTCTACCAGTAAGAGAGGAATTAATGGAAAATTCCATCACAACATGGATTTGAGTAAAAGTTACTTTGAGTTTATCTTCGTCGTTTTAGTTTATCAATTTTCACCAACTTTATCAGTTATAAGGCTGTTGTAAGCCCTTAGTTGCTGTCAGTTTCACTAAAAACCTCACTGATTAGTTGGATTACAACTTCTGAACACCAAAAAAATGCATTTTTTAACATTTGTTTTCTAGGCAAATCTAAACTCTACATCTAAAGCCTAAATAAGTGAACATGTGGGTGAACCCTGGGTTTGTAGGGTCCTAAAGTGGAACTCATTTAGTAGCTACCATAAATAAACTACTTAAAGCTGCTGGTTTCTATTATCAACGAGCAGCAGGATACAAAAAGTTGTGTACAAAAACAAACTGAAAAGTGTGGCTTTATTAAAAATGATTCATTTATTTATTCAATCCTGAAAACATGACATGGTAAAACACAAACAAAAAACACTGCTGTTTTTAAATGTTCTACACAGGAAGAACAAAACGGCGTCGCATCTGCTCCTCTGTCTCTTATCGACGTTAAACCAACTAATAACTCCTCAGTGCTATTAAACTACAACCATCCCAGTGGGTGAGATGAGAAAAACCCTTCAAGACTTCTTGGAAAAGTGGTACACCAGTATACCACCGTTACACTGAGCTGTCAGTAGGAAAACCAGTTCAAATATCAAATACTACATGAGCTTTCAGAGTCACAAGGTGGGTTTGAACTCTTAAAACAAAACATGTAGAAGAAAAACAATACAACTCAAGTCTGTTGATTTGTCTGCGAGTCCATTTGTTTGAGATCAACACGGAGAGTATAAATGCTTGGTCCTTGGTTTGTGTGTCAGATGGGTAAAAGTGTGAGTGTTTAGTCAGAGTCTTCCTCCGAGCTGGCAGGTGTGGACGCAGCCTCTTCCTCCTCTTCCTCTGACTCCTGGTTAAAAAAATATAAAGAAAGGGGGGTTAAATATGTGTGCGTTATGTGTAATAAAGACAAAATGTTTTTTATTCCCTCTGTAATCTGAGACTAACAAAAAGCCAGATGTAATAAACACTTGCTTGTATAATTTTGGTCTGGTTTTCCATTTTAAATATCATGAAAGATATTTCCTTTACCTCTTACACTGCTAGAAAACATCTGGCTAAACAGGAAGAAGTATGTTTCACATGGCAGGGCCAGGAGTTTAAAATCCTGACAATGTTTGAAATCAGGCTAGAGCTAAACCGAGGATATCAGCTTATCACAGATATATTTGTATCTGTATCTGTATCTGTCAGCAAATAACAGGAACAACAGAACACGGCAATGTCTGAGGTAAGTTAGAAACTGTGTCTCCTTTACACCAGAGAGCACTGACAAGTTCTTTACTCACAGGCTGAATTTCCCACCAAACTTCCTTATCAAAAATGCTGTTTTTATGTAATATTAAAAAAAGACTATGGGCTGATATATCATTGGATATACACATATGTTGGCCAGTATCTGGTTATAGCTGCATCACACATATGAAGATACATTTCACTGATTGCTTTTAAATCTCAAACACACTCAACAAACAAGAATAGAGAACACCAGTGCATTTTTGTACATAATGTACAGTAGAGGCGATACATAGCGCTCTCTATGTCTCTCACACACATTATCTCTCTATCGCCGTCACTCTTTCCCTCTCTAGCTCTTACCTGCGACTGCTCCACATTTCTTCCTTTCACAAGTCCTCTCTGGTCTTTTCCTTTTCCTCTGCAGCTGTTGCTCGCTATCAGACCTGCCAACTACCTTATTTAAAAAGTCCTCTCTCCTCCTCCTACCATCAGTTGATTTGGACGTCCAGATTCACTCAAATATAAAAAAATTGCCTCGTTCTCACTGAGCAGCAATTTATGTATGTTTTTTTTATTTCAAATTACCCAAATAACTGCAGTATGTCTTGCTGTTGATTTCCCTAACTAGAGCTTAGTGCGGCCATATTTATTTAGAACTGCAACGATTTTACCTTAAGTTTGCATCCAGCTTTCTTTTTCCATTTGGAATTGTTAACCAACCGGGCTTTGTATTTTGGGATTGTCGAGCGAGCCCCTCGGAAAACTTGCATTTAACCATTGTGGCTGTTCAGCCCTACGCAGACAGTTGAGCAGCGTTTCACTGTCAAACATCTTGCATTTGGGGCAGACCTGTTTTGCAGGCTGTGATGTACAGGCGTAGAGGCAGCTCAGCGGAGGAGCATGTGTTCAATCGCACGCCATAGCCTACTTCAACATCGAGCTCGCTCTCGCCTGTGCTCTCTCACACAGGGGTAAACATATTGGTTGCGCTGGCTGCTCCAAACGCCACAAAAACAATCTGCTAGTGTGATCAATTCATTTTAGGAAATTCGGAATTTTATATTTTAGAAAACAGAATCGGGGCAATAATCTGGAAACACAAATATTTTTCCATACTCCCTTTTCTTTTTTCCACACTTACTTTTCCATACTGTGTAGGAACCCTGACACCTCATCATACTGGAGTTTGGTTATAATGTTATACTGGTTAAATGAATGGAAACCTGCTAGTCAATCAGAACCAACAAGTTTCAGTGGCCGTGGTATAACAGCAAATAAATCTCCACTTCATGTCCCCTCTGTAACTCAACATAATCTCTGCATTGTGCTGCAATGCAAACTTACAAGTGGTGGAAAACAATTAATGTGTTTATTATTACAAAACTGTACATTACATACCCAGAGACACTGCAGCGAGTGATGTCTGAAAGTTGTGGTGAACAGAGAGAAACACGCAGAGGATAAATCTGATAATGGATCCTGCTGCAGCCTGCCTGATAATGACGTTTATCATTACTTTACCTTCTTCTTCCTCTTGGACTTGCTCTTGTGGTCAGAGTCTGAGTCAGAGTCCTCGCTGGTCTCGATGAACTCTCGACTCTTGAAGCTGTCGTTGCCTCCTCCCCGCTCCTTGTCCTTATCTCCCCCGGCCGACTTCCTCTTCTTCTCCTCCTTCTTACCTCCAGATTTTTTGCTCTCTCTTACAGGTGAAGGGCGGGGAGAAAAAAAAAAGTCACGTATATTAAACACCGATTGTATCAAAGAACAAACAAACAGGAGTTTCAGTGTTGCCAGCCTTACTTCTTGGGACCGGAGGTCGCTACTCCGCCGCCGCTCTCTTTGTACTCTTTCTTTGCTTTGTCGTACTGCCTCTTCGCCTCTGCTGCCTTTGTGTCCCACTCCTGAAGGGAAAGTGTAAAGGACAGGAATGAATAAAACACCATGGGACAAGTGAACACAGACAGGGTTTGTTGAAACCCTCAATGTGGCACAGATGTAATGAAATCACAATGTAATGTATCACATCTGGCTGTTCTTTGATATATTGCACTTCAAAACTGTTTGTCATCATTCTTTCATTACAGTATAAAACTAAATGTATTTCTATCGATCAATACAAGATATGTAACCCAAATATACTACATGTTCCACATGCATAGGCTCCCCTCGGACAAAGATTTAATTGGATTAATTAAATTACATTAAAAAATATTTATAATCTTGATGCACTGAGCAACATTGACTGCAGGGAAAAAAGTTGTAAAAATTGCCCAAGTGGAGAAAAGAAATAGAACAATTTCCAAGTACATTAAAATCAATCTAAATTAAAATGATCATACCTACAACTTGCATACTTTGCTTTTATGTAATTCTATGGTCACAGTCACTCTCTAACACAATCATCCCGTTCTGTTGCACTCACTGAGAGTCACATAACTAAAATGCAAACTAATACTTGTAACGTTAACCATCTAGTGTTGTGAGAGCGGAGGAGTAAAACTAAAGCAAATCCTCTCTCCTCCTCCTCCTCCTCCTCCTCCTCGTTCTCCTGCCTCACCTCCTTCTCGTCTTTGCCGATTTGTCTCCACATCTCTCCGGCCTTCTTGGAAATCTCTGTGATGGAGATGCCCGGGTTCTCCGACTTGATTCGCTCGCGGCTGGCGTTGAGCCACAGCATGTAGGCACTCATCGGCCTCTTGGGGGCGCCAGCATCTTTCTGCTTCTTCTACTCAGATTGAAGAAAGGACGGGATTTGAAAGGTAAATTATACAGGTTTATATATACTACTATAATACTAGAGGCACAAGAAGAGAAATCCCTGTTTGAATCTTGTCTTCTTTTAACCCTTACAACCTAACATGTCTTGTGTTTTGTCCCTGTACCAACTACTCTCTCACCTCTTTGCGTGGTTTTCTCTCTTTTTTCTCCTTCACCACTTTGACTTTCTTGGGCTTCTTCTTCTTCGCACTGTCATTGTCGCTATCGTCCCCGTCTTCGCTGCTGTCGCTCGCTGAGGCATTGCTGTCGTACCTGATTGACGGAGGTGGAGAAATGGGGAAAGTTAAGAAGCCAGAGTGACAGAAAAAAAAAAGGGGTGAACAGACTCACAACAATTTTAAGAAAAAGTCACTTACTCTTCTGCGATGTCATCATCTTCTTCTCCGGGGTTAAACGACTCATCTAAAGAGTGAAACAGGACAGAGAAATCAAACTCTGATCTTCTGAACTCAACATGTGTTGCCCACTTCTGTCACACAGAGACCGTTACTCACCGCTTTCGCCGTCTGATTCGTCGCTGTCGTTGCCCTCCTCTCTGATCTTGCCCTCTGCCTTCATCCTCTCCAGGTATGCATCGTGCTGGTCTTCGTCTGAGTCACTGTACTCGTCAATCTTACCCTTCATGCCCTGAAAGTAAAACGCATGGTCAAGAAACAAAAAACAAACCAAACAGTACCCACAATGCAGCATAGCCATTGGAGAGTCTTCCATGACCTATTAGCAGCCAGACAAAGCTCATCTTAGTAAGATATAATAATGTCAGGGCTGCAATTAACCATTACTTTCATAATCAATGATTCATTTAGTCAATGAAATGTAAGAAGATACTGAAAAATCACAATTTCGCAGCGGCCGAGGTATATTTTCAAATTGCTTGTTTTGTCGGACTAAGGGCGATTTCACAAGCCGTAGCCTGTTTGATAAGTCTGAATCAGAGTCAAAATTGATAGTTTTGGTTCGTTTTCAATTTAGTCTGGTCTGGTTTCACAGTGCACAAATCAAAGCGGACCAAATTTAAAAAACAAATTGCTGAGGACCGTGTACGAAGGAGCGAATTGATCTTTTTTTCATCTCCAGAGCGGCCACTTCTCTGCAGGGAATCGCAGTTTGATGCTATCAAAGTTTTTTCACTTTGACCCGGCACTGATCGACTGCGCACGAATCCCTTATCCTCCAGTGTTTGACTTTATAAAAGTCACTATTTTTGTGGACTTTATTTAGCATATTCTGTATGTTCTTTTTGGCCCAGATGTCAAGCAAACATCGGACTTCTACAGAAGTCCAGGTCAGTCCTCTCCCATCATGTTAACCTGTCGTTTACCTGTGTCCATCTCAACAAAGATCGGTCAGCCTGCGTTTTGATTCACTTGGAAACAGTCCGAGACACCCTCTCACACGCGGTCTCGGAACTGTTGTTTCGGTCCGCACCAGAATACGATTACTGCATTCACAACCCCCAAAGCAAACCGCACCAGAGTTTGATTAAAGCAGACTAAATGTTGGCTTGTGAAAGCGCCAAAACCCATAAATATTTAATTTACTCTGATATCACAGAAATCAGCAAACACTCACTTGAGAAGTGGCAATTATTTACTTCGATTAACGAATCATCAATATTGTACTCCATTTTCCTTCGATTGACTAAATGATTAACCAATTAATAAAATACAAGAACACACCATGTTGGGTTGGATTTCATGAATTTCAAGCTTCACAAACACTGGGCCTCATGTGAGACCATTTTCATAATCTCGACCTACAGTAAAGCTCTTACTGTTTTCCGTGATGCTCGCTCATAGGAGTCCGAGTCCAAGTCAGAGTCAGCAAAATCTGTTAACTGCACCACCTTGTAGTGAATTACAAAATAGCTACCTGATGAATGACATCTGATGTTCATGAGCAGGTGCACTTTTGTGAGATTAGAATAATGTAGCCTCCAAATTTCTATAAAAGGCTACCTGTTTCTTTTTATTTGTGCCAAGTTTCTCTCACAAAAGAGACCCAAGAGTACAAAGAAAAACTTAACCTCACGGCCTTGTATAGTAATGTTATCTTAAACCGAAACCAAACAGCTTTCTCCTCCCACATGGTCTTTTCCCATCTCCATGCATCTATATCGGCGTCTGCCAGGAAACAGACAGACGACAAGTCAGGGAGCCTCTGATTAAAACACCCAACAGGAAATGGAGAGTGGGCCCATTCGTTTTCATTGACCTACTCTGCTGACCCTGTCACCATGGCAACAGATGGTCTCGTCACCAAAGAAACTGAGTTGCTGCTTCGACTATGTTGTCGGACAGACCAGGAACTTGTACATGTCAACAGACAGCATTAATGCAATCAGCACTGCCTGTGTTAAGCAGTGGTCATGCCGACAGCGGAGTCGAGAGTTAAAGCACACCAGAAGCCCCCGGGCCACACATTAGTCAGCACGATGCAAACAAACGCACACACACTCTCATACTCCTTCACCCCCATGTCCCACAATTAGTCATAAATCACTCAGGATTTATCAGATCAACAGCAATCGTATAGATAACCTCCAACCAACATCAAGATTATAGGAAACAATCCTCGGCAACACACACACACAGCGCCACGCCATGCAAGCAGAAATCACTCCACACCGATAAAATCCAGATTCTAGTTCACACATGATGCCCATGACCATACCCACCTTCTTCTACGGGGGTACAAGGACAGACACATAGGAGAAGGGCAACAAGCATCAATATCTGGGATGGAAATGTGACGTGTTATTTCTTTGATTTCAAACTGGGAGACGTTAAAATGACTAATGAGTTACCTCTTTGAACCCTCTGTTCTTGATGTTGAGCTTCTTGGCGTTAACGAAGTCAAACAGTTTGCCGTACTCTTCTCTGAAAGGAAAAGAGGAAGACTGGGGTTATTTTGGCTGAAATTCACAAGATTCAGGGCATGAATGATATGATCTAAAGTTACATTTATCTTAATAACAATGGATGCAACTTTAAAGTTCCCCCCTAGACATGTTTTAAAGTATGTAAAAATACTCTGCTATGATTCATATTTTGGTTAATATGGTTCTCCCACATAAAAAATTCAATAATGAGAAATTCTGGATCTGGCTTTGCCCGACCCACCACGCCTGCTCGTGCGAGCAGTGTGCATCAAGATTGCTGACCGGGACCACGATCTGAAGCGGCAGTTTCTGCACCTGGTTTATTTTCTCCGTTAGAGGAAACATCGGAGAGATTCAGCCATAAAAGTTTGACTCAGATGAGGAGTCTGTTGTGCTGTGCAGATAGCATCTTTTATTTGTTTATGTTGTTTGTTGGCTTGTAACCGGCAGTGGCTGACACAACACTAGTGATTGTGAAACATACAATATCTAGTGAAATTTTGATAGATCATGGAGGGAAGCTCCAGGATCCAGTTTACATCCAAAATCATTCCACCAGATTTGCTGTCAAAACTTTCACTATGCTAATGCAAACTCTCGCTCTCTATACTGACAAGTCCACTCTGCGCTGGAGGTTTCAGGTTTCTTTGCCTGCATTTGCATATTAGACAGTGATTTGCTTTCAAATCTGTGACATTCTCAATCATTCAACCTGTGTTTTTCATCAGATAATGATAACATAAAATCTTATGTGAAATAAATTGACTAAAATTACAAAATTATTGGTTTGTCTGACTGAAATGTTCAATATAATCTGATCTTTTAAGTATATTTCAAATACATCAGTACTTGACATTACCGTTCTAATGCTTGCTTACTTTTTAAATGTTTGTACAGATTCGTTACCGTATAACCACTTTAAGATTCTGGACATTGGTCTGATTGGTTGGCTGAACTTCTTCCTGAGTGACAGAGTTTACGTGTGTAGCGTCCTCACCTCTCAATGCTGCTGAAGGTGTACTGATTTCCCTGTTTGGTCTCAATCTCAAAGTCAAAGGATCGCGTCGTGGTGGTGCCTCGGGCGAAGTTGACGCAGGAGATCTCCTCGAAGCGCAGGTGCACGGGGGGCTTGTGGACATAGATGAAGCCCCTCTCTAGAGGATAGAGGAGGCCTGAAGACGCCTTGTAGGAGCAGGTAATGCACTGAGCTCCAGAGTGACTGTGGATGAATGAGGCACGTTTAACTGGTTTTACTTATAAGACAACGTGTTTTGGATGTGTCTATCAGGTGCTTACCCCTGGAAGTTTCCGGGCACAGTGATCTTACGGTTGACCAAGGCCTTCATCACCCTGCTGACCATCTCATACAGAGACCCTGACATGTTTTTACTGAGTTTGCCCTCAAAACGGCGCTCCACGTCCTCCCTGTTAGACACAAAGAGGACAAGACAGGTTTACTATTGTGAAATCGAACACTTAAGACAGCTTTCTGGTATTTGTAAGCAACAATGCAAAGAACAGAAGTAGCTGGTGCCACTGTAAACTCATGTAACGTACTCCTCCAGACCTTTGCTTCCCCTTAGTGGACACATGCTTTACAACACCAAACAGTGTGCTCCCCGACACATCTATAGCTCACATCGCACTTAGCTACATGCAGCCCATAAAATCACGGTGTCCTTCACGGTCACATACTCACTCGCTCATGTTGAGGGTGAGGCTGAGGTCCTCCTCCTTGGAGAAGAGCAGGATGAGAAAGTGATAACGCGTCTGACCCTGCTTGATGGGAGGATCCAGACTGATCTATTAAGACAACACAAAAATGACAAACGGGGAGAACGAGTGTGAGAAGGAACAAGAGAAACAGCAATGGAAAAACGCAAAACAAAAAGAAGTCTGACAGAAAAGTCTCAATTTACCACAAAGAACATCTGCCTCTGATCCTTGTGTGGCAGCAGGAATAGACGGAGGACGGTAGTGTAGGGAATCTTGTAGTCGAAGGTCTTACCATGGAGGTGAAGGAAAGTCGGGTAGATACGAATGTCGTATCTGAGTGAGGAAAAGAGAGAAATGATAAAAAATGAGAGAGTGAGTCTTGCTAAAGTCTTAACTACAGCGAAACAACATCGTCTACCCACCAGTGTGGCTACCGATGCCAACACTGCATTAATTCATGAAAATGCATTTTGGATAATTCGCCCACCAAATGGATGTGTGTTATATACATTTTAGGGTTGGTTTCCAATTGATGGATAACGTAAATGAGGAAATCTGTGAGTGACTTTGTTTTGTGTTGAAGTGTTGATCATTTACCTTCCTCTGGGTGTAAGACACTGCAGCTCTTTGAAGATACACACGGCGTCTCCTGTGGCCTGGATCACATCGGCCTTAGACAGCACATTCTCGGCAAACGCCTGCAGGAAAACACACACACTTTTAGCACTATTATCAATGGTGATTAAAAAGAAAGAACTAGAAGTAGAAAAGGAAGTAGCCCATCCTTCCTCACCTCCACAGGATCCTGTCGTTCATCAGCCTGGCTGGGCGGGACGTAGAACCGGACCTCCATGAGGGAGACCTCGGTGTCATCGTTCTGGTGAAACTCCAGAGTGACTTCGTTCTTCCCCGTGGCGCACTGGGACACGTTGGACAGCGGCACCTCGAACGCCGTGTTGTCATTTACTTCAAATGATAACAGCGGCCCTGCGGTGGAAGAGGGGAGGCAGAGAGAAACAGGAAAACCTAATGTCAGTGGAAGCTTATCTTTCAAATCTTTAAAAATCTATATTTCTCACTGTGGTGCAATAACTATAGAGCATTTTAATTAAAAGCTATCAAACATCATCAGGACTGTCAGCATGTAAGAAAACTCTCTTTTGGTCTGTTCTTCAGGTCAACAGGGATGATAAAAAAACACGTTGAATCATTGAGAATAAACTGAACTTGTTTGTACATTTTCTTTACTTATATACTTTTACTTAAGGAAGAATTTGAATGCACGTTTACTTGTAACAGGCTGTGGTTAAATCGTGGTATTAGTACTTCTACTTAGGTAAAAGATCTGAGTACATCTTCCTCCACTGGTAGGCTATCAATCAATGACACTGGCTCAATGGGTCTCTCCCTGCCTGCACTTTCATCATCAGTGGCGAGTGAGTCCGAACCTGTCGTCGTCTCTCCCTCCCCACCTCCTCCTGCTCTCTCTGCTTTTTAAACTAATCAGCTGTAGACCTCTTTAATTTTGGAACACGGTAACAGCTAAATGGATCATTTCGTTTTCAGCCGCTACGTATATGCGCATCACGTGCCGTGCACCGCAACGTACACTCGTTTGGGATTTAATTAGTCTCAAACTGCGCACATAAAAACCAGGCGGATACATGTGATGTGAGCGCACAGAACGAGCATCCTCACGCAGGAGCATTGCAGTCATGCGAGCAGTGGGGATGGAATAGACGGTGGCTGATGTCACCATCTCATGCACTCGCATGAAAGGGACCACGTGAAATTTTAACTCGCACACTCAATGCAACAACTTTTATTGTTGGTTGTTATGTTTGTATTTGTACCTGAGAACTTGGCTGTTCCCCAGTTCCATCCCTTCACACACATGTCCTTCTCCGTCAGCTCCACTTTGTAGTTGGCCTTGAAAAACTCAGAGATCTTCTCCTGGTCCTGATGGATTAAAAGTAAGAGGGGGAACAGAGAGGTGGGGAGACACAAGGTAAAGCAGGAGACAAAGTTGACAGGAGAGGAAGCGATAAAAAGGAGGAGAAAATAAATGAAAAAGAGGAAAGCTTCATGTTAGTAAGGCGGTAACACGCTGGCACCGCATGGGTCAAAGCTTAGAAAAACACCCTCCGAAAAGGGTGAGGGGATGGAGGGCTAATTAATCACGACGCAATTATAACCGCGCCCGCCGCTGAGGCCTCTTGGGAACACTGGAGGTGAATGTAATCCATCTGCCCTCCGTGTCCTCCTCCCCTCCACACCGCCGCTGACAATCAGCCTGTTTATTTATCCTGCAGGCCCGCTTACAACTGGAAAGGACACACACACAGTCACACACTGCGACAAACACATGCTCAATCACACACATACACACACATGTGGAAGTGATTGTGGTGTGCGAGTGTGTGCAGGCCAGGGTAGAGACTCTGTGGGAAACAGAGTTTACGCACCTGGATATCTGCCTGTCCATAAGGTTATTACAGCCAATTAGAGCCCAGAGAGTCAGTGTGTGTGTGAATGTGTGTGTGTGTGTGTGTGTGTGCGTGCGTTCATCAGCGTGTTCGTTAGCCTGGATTAAGGCATTGTTTAGATACGAGAACATGTGTGAGCAGATGTGTAAATGCATAAAAAAAAAAAAAAAATCAGGAGTTTGTGCAGAAGTGGCCTGTTTGTGTCGATGTGTGTGTTCATTCCCGGTGTCCTCATCAGGCCTGCTGTTGAGTGTTTCTCTACTCCTCATTACAGTTTTGGCAGATTTGTTGTTGCTCAGCTCATTTAATCATAATAAACACAGGCCCCCCACTACCCACCACAGACACACACACAGAGTCTTACCCAACATAACCGGCTGTCTTTTATTACGACATTTTTCAACCATGCTCTCCTAACAACCTTCAACCTCGCATTTGTTAAAAAACTATGGATGTATCAAGAAAAACGGAATAATACGTTCCTGCTTCCACATTTTTGGGGGCTTGATCGATACTCACTAACCAAATAGAGATGTGTTTTGTTTGAAACTTGCTAATATGCCAGCATATATTGCCATGACACCTGAGTTTCAGTACTGATACAACTTTTTCTATATCTTATCTCACTACACAAGTTTTACCACAACACCCTTTTGTTCACATAACAAAATAACTCAGACTTCTGAAATGTTAAATGTTGTGTACAAACAAGCAGCCGTACAATAGCTTTGCCTAAATCACATACAGTCCAAAGCCGGCAAAACATCCTGCTTTAAAAGGAACAGTGTGTAACATTTCAGGGGATCTGTTAGAAGAAATGGAATATGATATTCATAACTATGCTTTCATTAGTGTATAGTCACCTGAAGCTATGAATCGTTTGCGGGTCCTCTTCACAGAGTCCACAATGTTTCTTCGGTAGCCCAGAATGGACAAACCAAACACTGGCTCTAGAGAGAGTCTTTCGCGTTTTTACGTTAAATGAAGGCCACCGTAGTTCTCCGAGACACTTGTGAAACTGTGTTAATGTGAGCCACAGAGTGCAAAACCGTGGTAACGTCAGCATCCGTCTGACTTCTCCTAAAGTTGTGTTGTTATAGTAAGGATGGCCTCTGAACAAGGGGAACGGCGGTTTTGCACTCGGCGGCTCACGTTACCGCAGTCTTGGAAAGGGAAGAGTGAGCGGAGGGGTACTCAGTTGGTTGCAATCTGCAACCAAACCACTAGATGCCCCCAAATCCTAAACACTGTCCCTTTAAATCGGAAAACTGTCAATAACTGTGAATAAGAAAAGAAGACTATGAATCTGACATGGAATTTGAACTAACTCATTTCGTCCTGTAACCTAAACAATATAGAGGTTTGATACCCAGCCCTGAACAAGAGCACTCAATATAGATATTATTGTATTTTATTTGAAAGAAGATAATGAGTATCAATCTGATAGAGCGTTCCAGTGTGACCGAAACTATCGTTATTTTCTTGATTAATTGAGTTGTTGTTTTCTAAAGCTCAAGGTGATGTCTTGTTTTGTCCAACCAAAAGACTGAAACAAAAAGGATTAGTGATTTTCGATGTTATATATTATAGCAGATAGAAACTCACGTTTGAGAATTATTTAGCCTGTTTTCATGATGAATGATTTGAGCAGTTAATTGATAATCAAAACAGTTGTCGATTAATTTTCAGACAATTGCATAATCGACTAATAGACTAATTGTATCGGCTCGAATATTTAATATCAGTTTGAGAGTCGGACATGCCTCTACCCCCACGGTCCTCAAGTAGACAATTACAGGTCGGCTACATAACAGCCTCTCTGGCAGAGTTTCGTTGTCTTGCTCAAGGACACTACAGAAGGACAGATGCATCAAAGCTCCTGTAGAGCTCGCCAGCGGCTAAACCTCCAGCCAACTCCCCGATTACTGACACTGGCTGTGGGATAATAAACAATGACATCACCCCCTGTGCTCCAGGACGAGAGGATCCATCTCCAAAAAAGCACACTGATTAACCCCAGGAGATGCCGCCGCTCGCAGCCACAGACTCCAGGTTGTACCCGCTCCTCCATCCCATTTTTATACTTGCGTGCTGACATTCCCCATACACTCACTAGCAGCGGGGGAAAGGAAAAAAACTAGGGTGATAAAAAACAAACACGACCACAGTTTTTTTTTTTCTTGTCTGTCTTCTGAGCCAAATTGTTTCAGTGGATTGATATAAACACTGACTCACATGAGCCGATGATTACACTGTTTATGGAACACACATGCTAGCGCTGGTTTCCCTCATTAATCCCATTAGGAGCTTTGGAGAGAAGAGTCGACTCATTCACATACTTTTGATAACAACACACACACACACACACACACACACACACACACACACACACACACACACACACACACACACACACACACACACACACACACACACACACACACACACACACACACACACACACACACACACTCCAAGTGGTGGCGTTTTTGCAAGACGGCAGCGTTTTTCCGTGGAAATGTCAGACACGGGATGGAAGTTGTTTATCGGCGGCCCCCTTACTCGTGTTACATCCCTTGTCATAAATACTGAACAAACCAGCAGTGTGTGTCAGTCTGTAATATTCCACTGTTGCCTTGTTCTCCTCTGAGTGAGGTAACAATTACTTCCCAGAAACAGAAAAATACAACCAGAGAGAAAGATTTAGTCTGTTGACATTGAGGACAGCATCAGACAGAAGCTTGAGAGCCTGATCTGCCTTCTAAAACAGTAAAACCACTGCTTTATTGCAACACACTCACCGTGTCCCTGAAGCCGTCGTATTTGTAGACATGTCCTGAGCTGGTGCCCAGCTTGATGCCGTGACCTAAACACACTCGTCTCCACTGGGCCAGGTTGAGCTCGCCAGCCGGGATGCTGTCCACCTTCCCCGTCTTGCTGCTCTTATAAACAACATTTTGCTTGCTAAAACGCAGCCGCCCGTCATTCTGCAGCGACAAAGGGAAGAGATACAGATACAAAACAGACACAGGACTGTTAAAATGCTGGGATTTAAAGTCCCAAGAAAGAATAAGTCTAAAGTAAAGCTGAAAAGAGATGGATTAGTCAACTGATAAAAATAAAATTGGCCAGCTTTAAAGCAAAAATGTAAAAAAATTCACTGATTCCAATTCCTCAAATGTGAATATTTTCTGATTTTCCATGTCTTCTATATTATTAATAAACTTATCTTTGGGTTTTGGACAGTTGGTCAGACAAAACAAGCAATATGAAGTCGTCAACTTGGGCTCTGGTAAAATGTGATGTGTACGTTTTTCCCTTTTTCTGAAATGCTATGGTCTACTTAAGAACATCTGCAAATAAATGTATAATAATTAAAAAAAACTACTAGCTGCTGCCCTAGTTCATAGGGATAACTCCTTAACAAGAATGATTTTGCAGGAAAATAATGACTGATCTTTTTCCTCATCCCAACTTACATTACAAAACCAATTTTGCCCCAAAGCTGAGTAACATAAATTAACTTTTAAATTCAGCATAGAGGTGTCTGTAGAACCTCAACTTAAAACAGGGACACACCGTTATATTTTTTAACTGTATCATTCATTTTGTATGAGTTTCAGTACGTATAAAGCAGACATGGTGTTTTAGTTTTACTTATTGCACATCTATGGTCAGGAACACACCCTTTAAAAAGGGACTGTTTGTAACTTCTTACAGCCTAAGACACTAACCCAATCCGGGTTAGTGTCCTGTGCGCACTCGCGTGTGGCTGCGCTGTTCAGACTCAGACTCAAACACAAACTACACGGAAGCACCAAAACCTCAAAGTTATATGTAGTGAAAAACAGTGTTGGCCGCAGTCGTAGGACACAGGGGAGACCGTAGCTTTGGTCTCCAGAGCCGGAGTCTCTGCTCTTCTGCCTGCCTGCCTTCAGTCATACACGCTGCGCCAGTTCTCGCTATTTCGCTGCACTCTTACGTTCATGCGCGCACACCACACGCTGCAGAAGAGTTAGTTTAGCTCTGAGAATATCTAGTGAATGTACAGTGGATGTTTGTGCAGAAATAAATACTACAGCTCCTCCAGACCAACAGAGGTTTCCCGTGTCTTGTGAAGTGACGGGGCTCCACAGCGAGAAACGTTATCGTCTCCAACCGGGTGCCGGTGTCTCCCTCCGGCCACGGTCAGGAGGCTGAGGCAGGAAAAGCCAACACTAGGATCAGCAGTGATTCATGGAGAGACCTTCGTCTGCTCAGCTAACATTACTGCCAAGCAGGTGAAATATAGAGTGACATTGTGGTTTTAGCTGACGTGTGTCTCCTCACTGTTTTCAGCGATGATCGTTCATGTCTATGTAGAGCGAGCACAAGCGTGAGGCTGGCGCTGACTTTCGTTGACTTAACGGCCACATGTGTCGCTGTTAACAAGCATTTCTGATTCTTACAAACAGTCCCTTTAACTCTACAAATAGACACATATTTGGAGTAAAAAAACTGCTATGCTATTACTACTTTTATAAAGTGGATATCAGTCTGTATTGATGGTACTGTATTCTGAACTGTATCCAGTATGGTTCCTCTCTATGCATCAGTTCACTCTATGGCTGCTGTCTTGGGCTCAGGGCTCTCTTGAAAAGGAGATTTTCTAATCTCAATGAGACTTTACCCGGTTAAATAAAGGTGTAATAAATAACAGTAAAATAATAGAGAGCTAAGGTGGTTGATGTACTGACCCAGGAGCCTTTCACTTCCTGGTAAATGTCGTTGAACTCCAGTGTGTCTCCCATCTCAGCTACAGACGACGACTGATGCTCTATAGACAGAAGAAAATGCATTAGATAGATACAAACATCCACATGGGCTTACAACAAACAAGCACTACTTTTTTATATTGTCTGTGAAGTTCCCATTCATCTTTAAAACTGTCATTTTGAATTGCTTCCACTGTTAGTTTGAGCTCCTTAATTGATGAAAACATTATTATACATTATTATAATATGTACACATATTCCTGAGCAGTTCAAGACCTATTTTAAAACAAATTCTCAGGTCCATTCTTACTCAACCTGTCAGTCTCTAGATCTTCATCCTCATAACTTCCTCACTAGTAGAGGTCAATTTTCGATAAGATTTAGGGGAACCAAATTATGGAGTAGCTTTTCACATCTATCAATAAACTGTTCATCTGTCAAATGTTTCAAAAGTCGCTTAAAGGGTCATTTAATTGCTGTTTTTTAATTGTTTTTCCCCATGTTGTCCATGTATCTGTTTTTATGTTTTTTCCCACTCACAATGTTTTTTGGTTATGATTGCCCAGAAGTCTTTATAGATATTTAAATCAATATTATCCTCACAAACACTAACCATACACACACACTCTTTTTTTATATATATGTACTGTATTGTTATTATATATATATATATCTTGTCCTAATTGTTTTGTTATCACTATTATGTAATCATATTATTTATTTATATTAATCTTATCTCTAGGTGGAGGCTTCAGATAAGCCCAGTGGGTTTTTTGCCTCTTCCTGCACTGTATATTATTCATTTAGGTTTTTGTTATGTGGTGTAGTCTTAAATTGTGCAAAATAAATAAAACAATGTGTGCAAGTTTTTATATATATTTAAAACAATATCCTCCTCACAAACACTAACCATACACTTCCACACAACACACACACCTGTCTTTTTGATATATTTACTGTATTGTCATTGTTGTTTTTATATATAGATATATAGATATAGATATATATCTTATCCTAATTGTGTTGTTATCACTATTATGTAGTCATATTATTTCTTTATATTAATCTTGTCTCTAGGTGGATGCTTCAGATAAGCCCAGTGGGGGTTTTTTTGCCTCTTCCTGCACTGTATATTATTAATTTAGATTTTTTTTGTTATGTTATATAGTCTTAAATTGTGCAAAAATAAATAAACAATAAACATTATGGTCAGACACTTAATGGCTGAGCACTGAGTCACACTGAACAGAGAGAGATGTCATCCTGTAAAGGTGTAAATAACATTGCTACATGTAGTATTGTATTTATATCTGTTAACTATTGTCTTTCCTCATGATAACCTCATTTCCCTGCTAGGTAACCTCACTGTGCTCTCAGTTTAAAGCTGTTGTTGTGAGCTAAAACAACAGTTAATGTTGTCTATTAACTAACAGAGACATTCAGTTTATTCACACTTCAGTCATTATATTCTTCAGACATTAATCTATCAGTAACAGTGAGGTTTGTCTATTCAGAACGACGATTTTGCCTAAAAACGACCATTAACATCCATGCTGCGCCACCAACAATAGCTAGGCTAACTCAAACTGCACAAGGTGCGCTTCTTTTAAACAACGATGTTGCGCTGTTGTTCGACTGAGTGTTCGATCTAACGGAGCGGGCGATAAGCACCGCCCCGGTTGAGACATGAGCGTACATGAAATGGAGCGCTCCAGCGTTGTTAGGCCGGCGTAAAGAAATGAAAGTGATTATTCAGAGTTATATTTGGAAGTGAAATAGCTCCACTTAAAGCACGTAGGAGAGCTATACTGTCTTGTTACTTACTAATATATCAAAATGAGTTTATAAACAACAGTAAAATACATTTAGAACAACTTCTTGTGTCTTACTGTCAATGTGAGGAGCAGCTTCTTCTGTTTCCCGCGTGTAGCATCGGGAGCTAGCACCGACGTCACCGGAAACGATCAGAGGGTGTTTGTATTTACTTCCGGTTTGAAGAAGAAGTTTTTTTTTTTTTTAATCATTATTATTATTAATAATAATAATAATAATAATAGAAATACATTTTATTTATGTAGCCTTTTCTAAAAACTCAAAGACACTTTACATAGATAAAAAGATGCATGCTGTGAAAACTATGATGCATGTCTGTGCTCATTGTGTGTTTTATTAACTGATTTTAAGGGATAGCTCTCATGCAGGTATACTGGAACAAAACTATAATTATTATTATGATAGGAAGATATAGGCTCACTAATAATAATAATAATAATAATAATAATAATAACAACAATAATACATTTTATTTATATAGCACTTTTCTAAAAACTCAAAAGACAAAGACATTTTACATAGATAAAAAGATCATTAAACAAGGACATCATAAAAAAGATATAAAACACACAATATTAATCACACATTAAAAGCAGTTCTAAAAAGGTGGGTTTTGATTTGTGATTTGAATGTGGACAGGTTGGTACAGTCTCTGATGTGTTTGGGGAATGAGTGATGCTCTGTCTTAAAGCCTTAAATTTCAAAAGCATTCACACTCTGAAAGTGTTTTCAATGCAGCTGTTTTGTGTAGTTCTTGAACTCTTCCTGATGGAAACTTTATGTTTGACAACATAAAGTTGTTGCAGAGTCCATGCTGGGCAGGGGACCCTGCAGTGACCACCCATCACCACTTGGTGGCACACAACACAGCTAATGAAATAGGCCTATTTGTATTATATTCAGTTTTATATGTAATGTTACAGTAACATAAAACAGTATTGAACACAGAGTGCAACAGTACAAGAGGAGCCTATATTTTATTGTTCATTATTATTATTATTATTATTATTTACTAGGTCACAGTCTGAATAGTTATTTAGATTTTGAAACTGCATGAGTTAATGTAACTGTGGGAAGGCCCTGGAGCAAATAAAACTCATAGGATACTCATGACCAGATTAGCGTCTTTTGGACAAAAATGAACCCTCTGTTGCTTACACACTCTGTGCAGTGTGTAGTTTTTTTTTTCTACTATAGGACCCAGATTTGCTATATTGAAATTTGACCAAGCAAATGAATTTAAGAAAAATGTGACATACAGTAAAAAACTGAAATAAACAAATGAACCCTCTTCAGAAGAACACAACTTCAGTATATAGCCTAATAAATCAGGATCCATTTAAAGCCCTTATAATGTAAAGTGAAATGATGTATAGCCTATATACTCCCAAACGACATTTTTATTGAAATCAAACAAAAACAATTGACAGATTTCTTTTTAAAAGTTGGATCCAGGACAATTTGACATCATCAGTGCACGAGGCTCCCACTTTGAATCTCTTGTCGTGAACGCGCACAAACACCCGCGCTCCACGGTGTGTGTGTGTGTGTGTGTGTGTGTGTGTGTGTGTGTGTGTGCGCGCGCGCTCTGCAGCTGGTTGGTATGCTGAGTGACAGCTGGAGGTGAGAGAAGAAGATCACCTTAATCCCAGAGTCAATGAAAAACAAAAAACCTGAGGAATGAAGAGAGAAGAAAGAAACGCCGTGGTGGAGCAAGCAAACACTTGTCTTCAACTTCTCCCTTTCTAAGAAACAGACTGAAAAAAACAGAGGAATATTCCCTTATAGGAGCTCAGTGTGTTATATGCTCCATTGATAACTTGTGTCGTATTTATGGGAGGCCTCTAAAGTTATAGGCCCTAGTGTCCTTATATTCCTGTCGATTCACATTATATAGGCTTCTCAATAAAACCTCGCTTTTTGAAGGCTTTTTTTGTTGTCATGATATTTTGAAAGTTTTAATTATGTTTATAAATTATTTTAAGATGACTTTGGGCCTTGAGGAAACATTAATTGCTCTTAATATTTTTTTATTATTATTTAGAGAAAGGAATAGTCTAATAAAGCAATGGAGAATTAAAAACAATTAGGCTCATATATAAAGAAAGGCTTTAGAGGCTATAGATATCCTCCTGGGAACCGAGTTAAAAAGTGTCTCTTCCAATTAATTTTTTTGTGATTTCCTTCCTATTTATAGGGTTAAAAGAAATTCTTAACAATTTAGGCTTCTTAAACTTTATTTTTATTGTCCACTCTAGTGGACTACAGGACTATTTCAGTGTGAAAAGACTAAAAAAAGAACAGATTATGTCTGTAGAGTGATATTAAACCAAGAATACATTCAAATTGATTAAAAAAAAAAACACACATGCCATATCACTGGAAAGCCTTGGATGTCTTCTTTACAAGACACCAGGGGTTGATAGAGTAGGTCAAAAGAGTAAGAGGATATGCATGTGGACAAAATGTCCACTACAGAGGACACATTGAGGTTACACTGTAAACAATTGCTGTTAATTTAAAGCAGGATTTCAACAGTATTAACCTGTTATTGCTAAAAACAGTGCTTTACTGTTAATAC